>ML978743.1:0-41896 GCA_010015785.1 Saccharata proteae CBS 121410
ATAGCCTCCGCCTCTACCTATCGTTATAGATAGAGAAGAGGAGTATATAGTAGAAAAGATAGTTAGATCACGGTATAATAAAAGTAAAAAGCGATTCGAATATAAAGTATAATAGATAGGCTATAACCGTGCTAATTAGGAGCTAATCGATTACCTAGATAACTTACGAGCTTTAGTCGACGAATACTACGAAAGATATCTAGATAAACTAGTACTAGACGAAATAGCGGCTGAACGCCGCCTTAGAGGGGGGGTAGTATTACAGGGTAACACTAATACAGACGTTGCGAGCGAGTTAGGCAAGGACACTATAGACGCTATAGACGTTATAGACGTTACTACGAACGAGTTAGGCAAAGATTAGATTAGATTATTAGCTAGCCGAGGTAGTCCGTACGCGTAGTATATAGCTTTCTTGCGCGCGCAGCCTCCTATAAGGTTCTAGTTAACTAGAACCTCGTTATTAATCCGATCCTTTTGCTCTGTCTAGTCTAGCTTACTCGTTTAGTAGCCTAGGACCTCTCCGCCGTAATAGAAGATTAACGCTCGTTTAAAATATATTACTATTTATTTTTACTTTATACGAGAAAGATTCTTGTCTTAGGATTTTCTTATTTAGTACGTTCCCTCTATATCTAATATTACCGATATTTATACTAAACCTCTCGCTCTTCTATTATTTAGTTATATAAAGACTCTTCTAGGTCTTATTATATAAGTTATTATCTTTAGGGGAGTATTAGAAGGAAGCTGCTATCGTATATAGTAAGCGGGGTAGTTAGTGCCGGTTATTAGAGCCTGCCTGTTTAGGCCTAGTTCTAGTCTATAACCTGGGAATCCGAGGCGTTGCCTCCTCCCACTCTAATCAACAACTTTACCTTGATCTCTACGTTCAACAGTTCCAACAAACGAATCGTCGCTGAGGCATCATTACCCTTGGGTATTGCCTCTAGCACAGTATGGTCCGGGACATAGTGATGTCTGAGTCGGCGGAGCTGGTGATGGAACTCATACTGCTTATAGGCATCGACCGGGTTCCCCCAAAGGGCGTATTGCAGGAGCTTGCGGTCTTTGAGATGAATTAGGTGACCTTTTTGGACCTTCCTGACAAGGCTGGCGACCTCATCATCGATCATGTTCAGGATGTCTCGATCGTACCCGTTTGTGGTCAGGAACTCGTCGAGCTCTTCATCAGAAGCATCCGCAACACGGGCGGGGGTGAAGCCGGGGTGGAAGGAGAGATCTCCTTGTGGCAGTATGTCCGGTAGGTACCGAGCAGGGCGGTGAAACCCGCTCACGAAGTGCTTGTACGCGTCTAGAGGCGCCGCCCTAGGGAAAACAATTGGTTCAAGGCCAAAGGAGTTGGTAGGATTATGTGTTCGTACCTATTCATGATATGGGCAAAGCCCGGGTCATATAGAATGATCTCTGGGTATGTCCTGCGAAAGCCGTCTATCTCCTTGAGAAAGTCGGGCGAGATCTTGCGGCCTCTTAGGTAGTCATCCAGCGCGGGGTCGTCGCTGACGTCTGCCAGTCTCCTGAGCGTTGCCATTGTGTATGTGTCTTGGGTCAGATAGAGAGGACGAGCTTGTGATCAGATCGTAGTAGGTGGCAGCCTCGCGGTGAGTCAACGGGTTTGTATAGTTGCGAAGACTGAAAAATTGTCCTGGCGTGGCAGCAGCAGGCAGTAGAAGCAGCGCCTTCAGCGGGGGTCGGTGTGCAATGGAACGGCTTGGGCCTGCAAACGGTGCTGTGGATGTCGTCTGATTGAACGTTTGGAAGAAAAGCAAGAGAGCTGGGGCGAATTTTGGAATCCAGCTGTGATGTGTTGTGGGACGGTGTTGTGGGACGACGTGGGAAAGAGACAGGCGCGTTCGGCAGCACCATTAGGGCTTGCCAGTACGGTGGCCCGGAATAGACGAGAACGCATGTCTGAAAGATCTTACCTCGAGCCCTGGTTTACCTTAGATGCCCTCTGTCTAATGCAGTCAGATCCAGTCACTCTCCGAAGAGCCTCGCAGCACTTAAGAAAAGATGCATGATATTTACACTCCAAAGACTCTCGAACGCCCTTTGCGCTTGTTTACAAGGATATAAAGACAACCCAAACCACAGTACCTACACGCATTCCGCCCCAGCGCTCGATGATCAGAACACGCTGATGTAGTTGCCGATCCTCTCCTTCTGGTTCTGCGCAATGCACTCGGCTATCCAGGTGATGTTGCGGATTTCCTGCATGTCATGTCAGCTACCAATTCGGCATAAATTTAGGAAATAGAGGAAGTATGCCATACCTGCTCCCTCAGCTTCACCCACGCGTAGACGACAGAGTGCGTAAACTGCCTGGTGAATGCCAACTTCGAAATTTCCATCTCCTTCTGGTAGAACATGTCCTCCAGACTCCTTCCCTCGGAACCGCTACCGCCGGCCATGTTGCCCGGGCCGCCACCGCCGCTCATACCGGTCTGGTCGAAGAAAGCCTTGTAATCGGAGATGCCATCCACAGCGATCCTCACACCCTCGACGTCGTCAGCCCTCGAAAGCATCAGCGTACCCTCGGGGTATAGACGTCCGAAGTTGGGGTACAGCTTCTTCCGGTCTGCCTTTGACAGCTCCGTGCCGAACGAGTTGAGCGTAATGTTGATGCTTCTCCTGTCGGCCTCGAACTCCAACACCTCGGACATGACCTCCGCGGTTGGCGTGCCGGAAATATCGTCGTGGT
Source organism: Saccharata proteae CBS 121410 (assembly GCA_010015785.1). Lineage (NCBI taxonomy): Eukaryota > Fungi > Ascomycota > Dothideomycetes > Botryosphaeriales > Saccharataceae > Saccharata > Saccharata proteae. The sequence goes on from ML978743.1 coordinate 2,723, forward strand.
TGTTGACCCAGTTGTAGAAGTCCTCGAGATAGTTCTTGTACAGCGTGTTACGGATGATCTCGATGTTAAGCTCGTCCAAGTCCTGGTGGCTCAGCGAGCCCTTGAAGTATGGCGCCAACGGTGTCTCGATCAGGACCGAGTTGTACAGCTCCTCGATGTTGGTCGCCACGCACAGCACCGGCATCGTCTCGAACCAGCCAAGGGGATGGCATCTCTCTAGCAATTCTCTGGTGTCTCGCTCGTGCAGCGTGCCGGTGATCAGAAGCGCAACGTTGTCGATCATGTATCCGTACGTCAGGTATTCCATGAACTTGGCGAGGGAGCCGGTGGCGTTGGCCTGGAGGTATCGGAACTCGGAGACCAGCTTCTCAGTCGTCTTGTTGGCTAGGGCAGACGTGGACGGATTCGGAGGCAACGTCGACAGGATGTCGCCGTAGGCTGGCGACAACTGGAGCTTGACATCTTCGGTATGTCAGCGATGATTTCCGGGGTAAGCTACGCCAGAGATCATACCATCGATCGTCTCGCATTGTGTCAGGTTGCCATAGTTCTGGCTGGTCAATAAAGAGTTGCGGTAACCGCGAACAATGCCCTCGATGTAGCTTGGGAGGTCAGCTGTGGTAAGAGCATATACGGAGCTGAGACATACCCGTTATTCACGTTGTAGAAGAGTCCCTCCATCGTGAAAGGCTTCGGGCAGGATGATAGTTGCGGATAGAGATCCAAGCTGTCGTCAGCGGTGCCTCTCCCCAAGCTCCAGGCCGGAGAAACTCTCGGCCTTGAAAGTGGTCCGAGCGCCGCCGGCGCATCTCATAGCACCACAAGGACTACCCGGGACTACCTATGATCAAGGCTTTGAATATTCTTGTCTGCTTCTACTACTTCACATACAAATAGCAAAAGTTCAAGATTGTTTTTCATAGCTAGCCGTCTATTTATCCCAGTTCCTTAAGTGTCTATCGAGAGGAAGCATTGCGCTGTTGGCTAATACAAAGGGTGTTTGCCTGCTTGCAACTGCTAGACTCTGCCAGAATAAGGATGTTCAAGCTCTCAGCTAGCAGGCTTCTTCTCAATATCCACTGCAGAGCCAGGGCCGCCAATAAATGCGAGGGCAGACCTTCCTGCCACGGCATGGACCGTGGATGATGCACACAAGTTTGGTGTTCCCCGGATGCGTATTCTTGCAGTGTTCGCCTTACACTCATGATGCAGATTCATAGGTGGATAGGACGACCATGTTGGATATACTGATCGCAATGACCTCAGTCGCCGGTATCAAGCTCCCTGGAACATGGTTAGTACTGTAAGATCATCGGTAGACAATTTGAGGAAACTCACAGATCAAGCTGCACGCCATTGCTCACGCCGTAGTCCGCCAGCGTAAGAATGTCCTTGAACGGCCTCTCGCCCTGCCGCTTCAGCATAATCTCATGTGGCTGTCTACCAATGCGCGCAGCCACCTGAGCCTTGAACAGTTCTGCCATCCCGTCAGCAACTCTCCCAACCTCCAACAAGCAGACAAAACATACTGATCGGGTCCGACGCCAAACACGGAATCTGCGCCTTGGTCCCCAGCCTATCATTGACCGTCACAATAATCATCTCCTCCGTCGGCGCCGCAATCCTCGGCTCCCTCTTTTTCTTTTTCTTCTCCTTCCCCTCGCCATCCTTAGGCGCATCCTCTCCCTTCTTCACATCCCCCCCGCCAAACTTATCAGCTATTCCCAGCTTATCCTCGTCGTCCCTCGCCTCCCTCCTCTGCCTGCCCTCCCGGCTCCGACTCCGCTCTCTCCTTCTCTCTCCGTCGCGCTCCTCATCGCGCCTCGGGACACGGGGAGGACTTCTGTTCGCGCGATACCCGCGCTGTAATCCGTCGTCGTCGCGCGCGTCGTCGTCGCGGCGGGGCTTCTCTTTTTTCCAGCCGAAGCCGCCTCCGCCGCGGCGCGGGCGGTCGGTATCGTTGCGGCGAGGGGAGCGGCTGCGAGGGCGTCGTGGGGGCGGGGAGTGTGAGCGCCGTGGCGAGCGGGAGCGGGAGTCTGAAGGCATCGCGTGTATTTCGTGGGAGAAGGCTTTGGATATGGTGAGTTTTGGAGAGCTTGAAGGTGATCTGCGGGCACGGAAGCTCGGCGCGGTTGACGTTGCGGGGAGAGCTTCTCAATCTCCGCGAAGCTCGACCTTGACAGTTTTGACATCATTTGTTCTTTGAGGGGAAACCTCGAAGGCGAGCAGCACGATCCGGCCTGCCATGCTGTCGCTCGCTCCTGTGAATCCGCCAGTACTCCTGATTGAACGTCCCACCCCGGCGACTGTCTCATTCACGGTCACAACCCGTCGACCAACTCACTCGCTAGCCGCGAAATCCCTCCTTTACTTCACGCGCGTCATACGGATCGGTCTCGGAGTTCTCATTCTTGCGCTCTTCTGGGCAAAATGGAGGTCCATCGTTCCGCCGGTCGACAGTCCAGAGAGGCTTGAGCACAGGCTGCTTGAAAGTCGCGTTGGAATCGCTGCGGCGTGGATGGCGGAGGGGATTGACAAGCTATGGCTTCTAGGTGGAGGTCTCATGGGCTTGTGGGCGGTATTGCGCAGAGGATACACAGGTAGACACCACAAGATTGAAATTCATTCATGGCAATTGCTCTTGCGCTGATACCTTAGTGTCTTCCTCAGAGGAATCACTGCTTGTGCTTCGCGGCCTTGGTATCCAAACATCTACTTCCTCGCCCACATATCTCTCAACTCCGACAACCCGCTTCATCCCCACAGCTACGATACAAGATATCTTCATCTTCGAAGCGTTCAAAGGATTCGAGGTCAGGTTCTATCTGGCTATTGTTGTAGAGGGAGAGGAAGACGCGGTTGTTGTGTTTCCTGTAGGACTCTCCCCTGATCACATTTTCCCCTCGCAGATTGCTGACTGGGATGAAGACTCTATTGCCAAAGCGCCAGATACTCGAAGAAGTCTGGCGAGGCGCAAGAGCGTGCCTTTACGAGCCAAAAAGTCGGATATGACCTTTCGAACCTAATGCTCTGAGACAGTTCTAAAGCCACGGCTTGTAACATGACCTTCTACCCACATCACTCGTCGCCTCCATCGCCTTGCGGTGCTACTTCTTTGGGCGCAAGGCCTTTCTTTACAGCATAGCGCTCGTTTAACACTTCAACGGGATCCATCCGCTCTTTCTTGAGCACAGGCACGTAATGACCCTGAAGCTTTGGCGTATTGCCTCCATCAAAGACTCTAGCGCTCCTACTTAATGTCAGCACATTCAGACAAACGGATCTAATCAACATACCTGAACCCCTGAACTGGCATTTCGTCATGAAGCTGAGCCTCATACTTCGGGCCCTGAGCAGCCACCAGATCCAGCAGACTTCCCGCCAAAACTTCGTCGATCTTCCTTTCATGCCACACATTCCAGAGATCAGTCACAACGCCTTTGTTACCGAACTTTTCTTCCAAGCCAGAGTCTTTGACGGCGGCGCGCTCGTCGCCGACGTAAACCCAGTCAAGTGAATCTTGCATAGGGCCATCCGTCTCATCCGTCCCGGGCTCAGGAAAGATGCAGTCCCAAAGTACCAATGGTGTGTCTGACGCCATTTCGTACTTTGGTTTCGTCGGATTCTTCTCCATGTCGAGAAGATCCTTGACTATGGTAGGGTGTTCCAATCCCTGGCCTACCAGGAACAGTATGGCAACAATATGCCGCACCTGATGCCACAAGAAGGCGGTACCATGCAGCGTAAACGTATACAGCGCTGGTCCCTTCAAAGCGGTATCGTCAGACTCTTGCCTGGCTACTTCCGTGCCAGAGCCAACTCCTGGAAGATGAAACCCTCTGTCACTGGTATACTTAGCAAACCCAGATCCAGCGTTTACCTCATCAATCGAAGCATGCGTGATCCTCCGCATGAAGCTTGTGATCTGCTTCGACGGATCCACCTTGCACAGATTGCGGAAGTCATGCAGACCAACCAGATAGCTCGCCGCCTCTCTCATAGCCTTGATATCCAACCGGCCTTCGCGCATAATCCCACCATTGACAGCAGGTGAGCCCATAATGAGCCCATCAGAGCCAGGCATTGGCGCGAAAGCCGGATTCGTGAAGAAGTACTTGTACCGCCTCTCGCGGCAGGAGAACCGGGCGTTGAAGTCTGGCGGCGGGTTGGGACACCATGCGAGGACACGGATGTCTTCTGGGAGGTTGTTGTTTAGTATGCGCACATACTGAAGCTCGTCCTTGACGTTGTCGAATGGGACAGGCTCGTCCTCGGACACAGACGCATCCTCAGCGCCCATGCCGAGCAGCCCATCTGCGTTCTCCCCTTCCACAACCGGAACACTCTCTGCCTCCCCCTTCGTCTCCCCCGCAGCCACCACACCCCCCTTCCTCTTCCCCAACGGCCGGTTGCTCCTCACTCTGATCCCAACAACCTGCCCAAAAGCACTAACCCCTCTGTCCGTCCTCCCACACTTACTATACTCGCAGCCCTCCCAATTCACATCATTCTCACCCAACCCCTCCTTCGGCGTCGGCGAAATCAACCGCGTCTTCTTCAGTGCCTTCCACAACTCCTCTTCAATGGTGGGCAGCGGCGTAATGTTCCCAACATGGTGCTCCAACCCATTATACTCCGCGCCGAAATACGCAAACTTCAGCGCTATGAATCGCGTGCTGTATTTATTCGGATCGAAGGGTTTGGGCGCCGCGCGGGGCTTTTTGTATCGTGGTGCTGCGTCAGCTTGCGCAACCGCTTGCGGCGCACTTTTGGACAGGTAGCTCGCATTCTGTTCCGCGAGATGTTTCTCCAGCTCCGTGATTCGGGCAAGGCGGTCTTCGATTTCGGCTCTTCGGGCGAGGAATTGGTCGTTTGTGAGGGTTGTGGTGTCCATGGTGCTGGGGCTTGGGGGGAGGTTGCGGAGGTAGCGGAGGGCGGTGGCGGTTGAGCGGCGCTTGATGTGGAGGCTGCGGCTGCGGGTGCGTGAGAGATTGATTGTGCGCGGGAAGAGGGGTTGGAGGAGGCTTGTGGCAAGCCGCGGCATGCTTTGGATGGGGACGCAGTGTGAGGAGGAAATTTTGGGACAAGAGTGACGATGGGATGGCATGAGTCATGAGATGGAAGGTGCATGACTCGAGCCCGGATGTTTACCGGCAGCAAGTGGAGTGATAATGGAACATACCTTGCGGTCAATGGGCTTCTCTATTCTCCGATATGTGCTTCCAACCTCCAGGAATGTAGTGTTCCAAAGGGAATCACAGCGGGATCAATTTCGTTCAACGCGCGAAGAGGGTCACAGTGGAAGCATAGACGGCACGATTGTTGGTGGTCGAAAGACCTTTTTTTAATATTTTCCTTTCCAAATCTCAAAGTACAAATGTTTTGTGAATGATATGTTTATAATTGAAAAGGGAACTGTTGCTATCCAGGACATCTAAGTCCAATGACCCAAGAACACCGGTGGTTCCCTGGCCAGATCCTTCAATGCCTCCCTTCGCAAGCTTGGTGGAAACATTGTTCGATGCGTTTAAAGTCTGACCTCTAGTTGTAGTACAGGTCCGAAAGAGGATTTGAAGAAGCGGCTATGTCGAAGTACGGTAGCGAGGCGCGGTCTTTGTGTGTTTTGTATTGTCGATCGATTTTTGAATTATTCGATCTGGCTTTCGGAGGTAGAATAGAATTTGGCGTGTTGATTGTGTGGCCGATTTACATGACAATGCAGCCACGAGCGGACCAGCGGCCGAACTCCTGAGTGATCTTGGAAACCATTTTGATGGATTGGGTTGTTTGGTTGTTTGGAAAGGTGTAGTAGTAATGAGTGTATACTGTAAGTTGGTGATGAGCTTAATGAAGGCATGTTGTGCCGGCTTATATGTCGGGACGATCTCTTATTGATATGCCAATTGAGTCCTATTGACCTTTGTGTGGGAAAAGTGTAAACAACGAAGTCGAGGGGGCGGCTTTGATAGATACCGCCTCAATTGAAGACTTGGCGACCGGCACCTTTGTTGACCGCCGGTGTTGCCATAATTATTGACGTTTTCGCGCATTGCCATCATCAGAGACGAATTACCACACTCATTTGAGGCTGGACTAGCACCCAATAAACCGAGAGCCTGGAGTAAAGCGGAGCTTTGGGGGCGTATCACCTGGATGCAGCGTTGCTATCTACCTTGTTGTTCGAGCGAATCGAGAAGGGCCACGAGTGTCTAGCTACCGAAGCCTACCCGGCAGACTGGAAAAGTCAGACCATCATTGGGGTTCGTTGTGGTACCAAGACAGTTTAGCATCGTGGAGGCTGAGATCTGTCAAGGAGTCACACTGGTGCTTGCAGCCCTGTGTGCCGCATTGACTTCGTGGCTTTGATTTGCTTCAAATCTAAGCGCTGCATGGCGAGAGGTCCAAGCTGGTCTTCGAGAGCCATTGGCGGGTACGTCGTCTCGTGCTCTAACAGTGAGAGCTGTGATGAGTTGAAGTTTCGGGCTGGCAATGATCTCGGATGGCATTCTGCAGATCGACACTGGCTTTGCTTTTTCGGGTCTAGCTCTTTTTCGACCTTCGTCCGCCCTCAGCGAAGACCTCACACCTCCGCCATATAGCATCCACGGGTATGCGTCTGATACTGAGAGCACCTCGAATGACTCCGACCGAAGTACGTCTGGTGCCCTCAGTATTCATGAGAAGGAGCAACACCGGACATGGACCCCAGCACCACTGGGATGGCCCCTTCTACCTCCAACACCTTTTTCATCTGTTCCCAGAAACACGGCACCAATCGAGCAAATCCATGGAGAAAATAACCATTACTAAGTACAAAGCTCAGGAGGCTCTCGCATGACTGATGGCAGATCTATGATCTGCATAGACGTCTCTTCGCATCATCTTCCTCCCTCGGTCAACTTCGCAAGCGACGATCCGCCTGGTGACAACGAACGACGTCCGTAAGCGTTCTGATTGCGCGTACGAAATCAATAGACATAGGGCATCTGTTATGTCTACTTGTAGCCTGGGCTCGTAACATCAAAGACTGAACACAGCAACAAATGCCCACAACGACCTCGCCTTGCTAATCCTCGCTTTCCGAGACACCTTATTAGCATGTCAAGTTCTCCGATTCACGGGAGAGCAGTTCACGTTCCGGACAATGAAGGAATCAAGGTGTTGATTATTGATCAAAGAACGGTGGACGCCTTGCACACGGACAGCGCGATCCCATTCATGAAGAGCTGGTCTCCCGCGGAGCATACGAACGCTTCTCTGTCTACAGCGCAGGCTATCCTTGTCAACTCAGCAGCGTACCTGGCATGGTGTAGTATTCACGATACCAAAAGAGGTTACTAGATAAGGCCAACACTCCGAACGGTCGATTAAGCATAAGCTCGGACCGATAGACTATGGCTTCAAACCGCTTCTCCTCCGAACCCCGATCTCGCCTCCCCGCACAACGCACACCATCCACGTGGAGCGCAGTTCGGGCAGAGACACTCAGGGGAACAGTGCGACAAGTCATCCCAAGTTCTGACCACGGCGTGCATCAGGCAGACCTGTGTTCCCTACCATGACGCTCTTCCATGCGTTAAGGGTCTGCACGATTGGCCGCCTCGAAGGATCGCATACATAGCCACGTACATACCACTAACTTAAGTCCGTGTAGAACCAGTAACACCACCCTTTTCCTCTCTCGACTCCAGCAGCATCAACCTTGAAACATTTTGATGATCGCAGGTGGATTGTCGCCGAGGAGCTTTCGTCGGGGCGATTGGGGCTCGCAAGAGGGTGTATATCTCCCATCAGCGGATGACATGCCGTTGCCGTTGATCTGCGCTATCTGCACGATGAATGCTTGTCTGAACCCGAATCAAGACCGACCTTACAGCGGGTATGCAGTGAGCCGTCCACCCTGAAGGCTATGCGATTCCGTCTTCCATATCTCATGGACATCGAATGCTATCTCTAGTCATAGATAACGATGACAGACTACCGGACTAGTTGGCCGCCGTTTCGACGTTGCAGGCAGAACCGTTGACTGTTGTCAAGTCATCCGCACAGACCTGCGGACAACTGGACGTGACCACGACCTTCAAGAGCTCGGATGTAAGCCTCGTGGAGATGACCCTGTGAGACATGGATGATTCTCCCAGAGACGGGACAAGGGTCGTCCCAGATTCTCAGCTGCACTCATGTAGATCATCCACGGCCTACCATACTGTCGGTCCGTACTCAAAGGGAGGCTGGTATGCTCAGGAAGTCATCACATTCCCTCTCAGAACTCATAAGAGATGAGGCCCGCTGTACTCCAGTCTTCCCTCCATTTTGACCTCCAGTCCCTCTTTCTATACAACTTCCACTGCGGCCCCCGTTGGTAGCTGCGTGAGCATCAGGCCGGAGCGCATTATTCGATACAAGCAATGGCCACCGTTACGCCCGCCGACATAGCCTCATGGCCTGCGCCCAATTATGATCACCCGCATACCCGTATTCCTATACTGGCGGGGTTGGAAATTCCGTTCGCGATTATCATGACGGCTTTTGTGGCGACCAGGTTCTACGGACGAGCGTGTATCACCAAGATTCTAGGGGCGGATGATTGGGTTATGTTGGCGGCGTGGGTAAGTTGGACGAATTTCGATCAAATGAGCAAGGAGCTAATCTGTTGTCATAACTTTCCCAGGCTTTCACCCTCTCTCAATCACTGAACAATCTGGCTGGTATACCATACGGAAACGCCCGTCATCTCTGGGACGTCCGACCAGAGACCGTTCCCACCGCCATGAAGGTAAGCTCGAAGCACCAACCCTCTTTTTATCGCCACAATGCCCCAACTCTAACATGACTACTCCAGTTGGCCCTCGTCGCTCAAGCTCTCTTTCCTCCAGCCGCCGCCCTTACCAAAATTTCCGTCTGCATGACCTACCTCCGCATCTTCCCTTCCAAACTCAACCGCTACTTCTGCTACGTCGCCATCGGCTACGAAGTCTGCTGGGGTATCGCCTCCTTCTTCGGCGGCATCTTCATGTGCATTCCCGTCTCTACTTACTGGGACGTCACATCCCCACACGGTAGCTGCATCGACGAAAAAGCCTTCCTCATGGCCACTGCCGCACTCAACAACGTCTCCGACTTTTTGATCTTCCTGTGGCCTGCGCGGTTTCTGTGGCAGGTGCAATTGCCGACGAAGCAGAGACTTGGTCTCATTGCCATGTTTGCGATGGGAAGTCTTGTTTGCATCGCCGGCGTGTGTCGGATCTGGTACTTTACGGTTTACTTCGCGAGCTACGATGCGTTCTGGGAGGGCTCGATCATCTACTCGATCTTGGCGGTTGAGACCGATCTGGGTGTTATATTTGGGTGTCTCCCGGGCTGCAAGCCTGTTGTCGCGGCGTGCTTCCCTGTTGTCTTCGGCACGTCGGGGACGGGGGGAGGTTTCGGGGGTAACTCGTCGGCGAGACCGGATCGAGAGGGTAACAGGACGTTTGGCTCGATGACGGTGGGGTCGTCGGGCGACGGGAAGAACGGGAAGTGCAAGACGCGAACGGTGGAGCTGTCGGAGTTTCGCCCCATTGAAGATGAGGAGGAGCTGGTGGGGCTAAAGGGCAGCATGATGGGGGATCATGTTATCAAGCAGGAAAGGGAGTTTAAAGTGGAGGTCGTGCAGGGGACGAGAGGTTTGGAGATGGGAGGGTGTAGGACGGAGGTTTGCACGACGCCGTCAAGTAGTGGGAGTGGGAAGAGTTCGTACGAGGGAAGGCAGAGTTGGGCCCAGGAGAGGGATCGGAGGATGGCGAGGAGGGAGACGAACATCTATTCGTTTGCGTAATAGGGGGCGTCGGGCTAAGAGTGAAAGGGGTTTTGAGCATTTCTCATGGCGTTTCAATGATACCACTACGTACACACATCTATATCTCTAATACACTCACGACATCGAAGACTTAGTTTTCTACAAAGCATACGGGATATCAAGCCTGAATTCTCCGAGACAAGCACGTTGTTTCTTGCCCGGCTGACGCTGGAATATGAGGATATAAGCTTCCCCTTCTACTAAGACCCGTTCCACAATCGAGAACTCACTATAACTATTACACGGCTGTAAATAAACCGGTTCGAGCCAGGAAGAGAAACATTCCCTCTACGTCAGTCAAATTTCTCAAGCTGCAGGAATTCCGAGTGTATATCATGGTCTTACTGTTATTCAAGGCTCCGGTACAATGACGTCTTTCGGCACAGCACGTTTCTTAAGATCATCATCACAATCAGATTACCTTACAGTATCATGGAAAGGATCTGTCGCAGTCCATAAGGGCACAATCAAGAAAAACAAGCAGACTTGTAAAGTAGTCGAAAACCTAGTTTTGCTGTTACGAGATAATTTGAAGCGCCTAGGATTTTGCAGTACGATGTTACTTACCTGCTTAGCGTTGCAGGATTATGTTGGAGTAGAAAAGTTGATTGATTGAGGAGGGGAGTGAAGCTCCACTGTCAGGTATATCTACCTACGACGCTAGTTGAATGAGGGAGTAGCGATACGCCAGAAAACAGTAACAACAGCCTTGACAACAAACGATCGATTAACCGTACTCCAAGCGACGCGGTTAGTAGCTTCCCTTCAACAGATTATAATAATGGACAACATCATTATATTTGCATCTAGCTACTACCTACATAACGAGCGTAAGTATTCTGTGGCCACATACATAACATACTCTGTAAAGTCTAGATATGCAACCAATATGCTATACTCCGCGCGATATAGATCAACGTCCTTGAAAATTAGTATAGGGTTCTACGTTAACTAGTACCCTAGATAGTAAAGTGTGGGTAAGAAAACGTATGCGTAGAGTGCTTTCTTATATCTGCGTTAGCGTTGTAGAATAGAGTAGATGATAGATACAAATCAGGTAAGTTAGTTAAGCTCATTTTCACACTAAAATTATTCAGTGTCTTGGATTGATGTCAATAATGGCTATTATTACTACCGGTACCTATCTTCTTGAATTCTTGCAGATTTGCAACTAGGTAGGCTTCGCACTAATAGTTGTTCATCATGTTGATAGCCGTTTCAGATCAGAGACATAGTAGTAGCGATTTGATAATTGTTGGAGATACGCGGCTGGCCGGGTCTTTTATATCCTTGCAGAGCTAGAGATGCTCGAGCAGCTACAGCGCCTGGATTTAGTAATCGAATTCCATGCTACGCTGTTGAGCTTTTTTGACGTAATGTTAATGACGAGATTCCACATCAACCTCAAGAGTGTTTCGCAACCGCTGCCCAGAGGAGAGTCGAGTCATAGGAAAATCATGTCAGGCAGCGGATTTCCTTAGCAAAACATGCCGTATAAGCCCAACAATATCACAGCTGTAGGGGCAGAAGGTGCAAATAAGGAAATAGATTTGCAGAGAGGTTTTATGCCTACGTTTGTCGAGATAGAGCCTGGAGTATAGACAATCGTGTAGAGATGGCTTAGTTGAGCTTGTAAGATTATGACGAAAATGATCGCAATACGAAATTGTCTTAGTAGCGGTCTTATTCAATTTGTTTGATCCCGCAATAAAATCGAGATCTTTTGAGGATTTATACCTAAATTTACTTGTAGTAAGTCTGATCGCGAAGAACAGATCAGGAGCATAGAAGACAGAAACACGGAGAATACCCGGCGAGCTCGGCTCGAGAAATGAGACAGTTTTGCGCGATTCTCGCTCTGCAAGTATGTAGAAGCCATTGGATCTAATCGTTGTCGACGGTAGATGCCAAGGGAAAATACAGCTGGGCAAAGTGTTCGATATAGGTAAGAAGAGAAGAGAAATAAAGACTGCACATGTATCTCACAAGAACAGCGCTAGTATTTCCGCAACAGTAGAGCCCATTTGCCGCCTTATTCGCATGATCGAGCGAAGTCCCGGTCGGCATATTTAAGGCGCGAAAATGAACACGAAAACGAATATCGACGAGACTAGATCCCGAGCATAATGTATACTAGGTGGACCTACTACGTAGTCTCAAGAGCTTGTAGCGAGCTAGCTCCGCTCCGACGACTTGTCGCAGGAGATTCAGCCGAGTTACAAGTCGCGTGAGTCCATCTTGGAAACGAGCGATGTAAGACGGAGCTGCGACTTAATTCGGCGCAAGAGAACGGAGATGAGAGAATCGAAAGGTTATAGGGCATCAATACCTCAAGGCGTAAGTAATACGCAAACAGCTTCATTGAGAAGAGATCTTTGCGTGCAAGAGTGGGTAGTGTTCCAAGGTTCGTTGCGGCGAAAGGTGTTAAACGCCCAAGAGCCCCGCGGAACTTTAAGCGAGGAAAACTCAAATTATGACGGAATATATTGCAGCAAACCAGAATTCAATTCAACAACCAATAGGAATCAACAATTCCAAGTTTGGTATCAGCCTCAACATCCCTGGTGGCGCAATTGGCTAGCGCGTCCGACTGTTAATGCTTGCTATCGGGAGGTTCACAGTTCAAGCCTGTGCCGGGGAGTTTCTTTTTGCCACTTTTCCCTTCCCCACTTTCACTTTCTGTTTCCCTTCAGCGAGGCTCTTTTGTCATGGCAGGCTACTGACAAGCTGTGCTGTTGGATTGTAAATCTTTTTAGATACGTTGTTATGGCCAGAAAAATACGCTAGGAAGCAGGTTGATGGCGAGCAACCGAGTATTGAATTGATGGGAAATCCAGCAGATTAGACCGTTGCAGAGCTAGATGGTCTTTCATAAATAACTATTTTACTGTGGCACTTGAGGCGCCTCTTTACGCTGTAAAAAACTCTTTGCTATCGGCACCGAGGAGAATGCAGACGACTCTCTCGAAATTTACTCGTACGTTGTTTACATCGACGACATATTAACATGGACGAAGTCACAAAGGTTACAATATAAAGGCCATGTAGTTTTCTCCATTTTGGAAGTATCATAGTCAGATGCAGAGGGGGGGAGGGGCTTAGCTCATGCCTGGTGTGTATGATATACGAACACCCATGTTCCTAGGAAGCTGTTTTCGTCCTTGTAGCAGTTGCACTGTGGCTTTGATTTGGAGGGCTGTGAGGTCGTGTACAACGGCATGGTATGCAAGATCTTTTGGTGCGGAGTTTCTCGTTGAGGTTTGCGGGGTTTGCGGTAGAGGGAGGGCTAGGTTCTGTATGGGACGGCGACTCTTTTGTGTTCGTGAACTGGGCTCTTGAGTGCAAGGTCGTGGTAGTTCTGGCTGCGTGCGGGTGGTCGCTGAAGTAGTCCAATTCGTAGACTCGCTACCGACAATGTTTTGTAGCCTGGCTGTGATTCCTCAAGATGCATGTGGGTGCTATGTTTGATAATAAGACATAAACTTCAGCTGTTCTTTCAGATTACTATGTGGGCTTAACAGGATTTGTTCTTTGCGAGCCCTAAAAGCTTAACGGGCATTTGAGTTCATATTTCGGGACCAGACCGAGACGGATTTGCTTGTTCGGCTGAGTATCCTCTCTATCAACCAGCGAATTCTGAAGGTATGAGCTGAGGGATTTCCCTCTCTTGCTATCTTGGTCGTAAAGCTTGGTCCGGGTCGACCATCGGTAGTTGTACATGTGTACCATTGGCCACGGACGACGGAAGCGAGGGCGGATTAGTGCCTGACATGCGCAGACTGGCTGCATGTGCCATAGGCACGTGGATGAATCGTTAGTGAGACCTAGGATCAGGGCAAGTGGCGACAAGGAGATCTGACATGCGCGAGGACAATTTCATGGGGTCTGAAATATGGGTAGGATAGGATGAGATGAGATGGATTAGTCTCTATTGTACACCACAAGCAGTCGTAGTAAGGTCCGGATCTAAGGCAGTCCTCCGATGAGGCGAAACTAGCGAATTTCTGATTACCGTCTGACTTGGATATCTGTGGCGACAGACTTCGGATGGTAACTGATGTGAGGCTTTCTGGCTGTTCTGTCTGTTCAAGACATGGCATCGTATTTTCAGGGAGTTGTGCTTTGCGATGTTCCAGTAGAGTCATGGCGTTACATGAGCACGAAACGAAAACGAACCGAATCAGGATATTAAAGGCGAGAAAATCATCTGGGTATGGAGCCCGACGAATGGTGTTGTAGATTCATAGGTGGCTATTCCGGACAGTCAGACAGTATCTCTCGTACGGACGCTGGGGAAGTATAGCGGCGGCTTAGTCCTGCATCGGATTTAGGGGTCCATCAATGAGCGCGCATCTCACGAACACATTCCGAATCAGTACTCTGGATCACTGGGTAGGCTCACAACAGCTTCCCAAGCACTCGGTCAGAGTTTATTTTCACTAGCTGTTAGCAAGGCGAATAAGCAACAAGGCAGACACGTGGGACCCTGGGAAAAGTAAATCAGCAGAAGTGACTTGCAGTAGCCGCAAAGGCCTTGCATAATAGGCCCCAGCCGAGCCATGAGGGTTTCAGCGAATCCTGCCGAAACCGAAGTCAGGCGTGTGGAGAGTCTGCCTTGAGATAATCTTTGCATGGCCATGATCCGTGATGTGGTGATCAAAGGTGGCATCCGTGAGGCCTCTCATTCCGAGAGAGCTTCTCATGGTGTTTGGCATGCAGACGGAGCGCTTCGTACGAAGGCTTCGGCCACCAAGCGAAAGCAAAGTGGAGATGCAGGGCATAGCGCGGCATCCTGATAAGAATCACAGATCTGACAACTTCTCTCCATGGAGGCGAGATCTTCCAAGATTCTCGGGAGCGCAGTCAGCCCCGCGGATGCGGTAGCCACGAGTCGGATGAGCAGATGCAGAGGTCTGGAGAAGAGGATCGAAACACTCTCGAGCTCAGTGTCATGATGAAGAGTTTTCTTCGCGATTCGATCAGGGCGAGACAGCTAGATGAGCAGGTTGCGCTGTGACGGGAATGGCGCCAGGCCAGATGCTGCGGGTCGAATAATGGGGTTCTTGAAGAGAACGACTTGGCAGCATGGTGTCTTGAACGTGCTTACACACTGCTGTGCAATCGAAGTCGCTGTTCCGGATAGCTGCTGCGAGGGAGCTGCGAGGGAGCTGCAGTCATCCTGACAGGCACCTAAGTTACTGCCAGGCGAGAGGAACGAACGGCGGCGGACTTAGGGACAGGCGGCCTCGTGCGAGACTCCCGACGTGTGGGATGTTCCGAAGGGCCAGTGGTCAATTATAGACAAGAGGTCCGTTAGCGACGACGGTCGACCGGGTTGATGTGTGGTGGAGGTGGTGGAGGTGGTGAGAGGCTCTGCTTGAGTTTGGAGGTTTTGTCGGTGTTGGACTTGGGCTCCTGGCTGCCGGACTTGCGCCATCGGCTCTCCGCATCGCGCTAGCCTCAATCGGTAATCGGTCGGGGTTTGCTCAGCGCGCCTCAACGCCTCAACACCCTCGCACTTCATCCCTCTCACCAACCCCCGTGTGTTGGCCCGCAACTCCCATCCAGGTTACACACCCACGCGCTCTGCTTCGTCTGCCTCCTGCACCCGTCCTGCACGCCGTTCCGCCCATTGAAGTACCCGCATTGTCGTACCCCGCCAAGCTCACGTTCTGATGTATTCCTTTGCACGCGGACGACAAAAGCACTTCTGCGCCGGTCCGACTCGCCTGACTGACTCCTGAGCGTGTAAATAACACGAGCATCGGCTGCGGAAAGTGAGAAAGAGCCAGGGGACGCCCGAGCTGCTGGGTTGAAACAGAGCTGTCACACCTCTTTGCGCTGCTCCAGCCCGTGATATCCCAGGATCCGCTGCCATGGCGAGGACAGATGGAGCAGTACGGCCGCCCATGCTGGACTCGGCGACATTGGCAGGCTTCTTTTGATGTCGAGCATGGCCGATCTCTGATGTCGGACTTCGGACGGCGGGGCCCATGCTTGCTCGCGAGGCCTGGCATACTGGCCGACATGCCCTCAGCAGGCCTAGTCAGATATTGAACCTGCCCGCAATGGTGCGACTGCTGGCGCTGTCGCCGAGCAAAGAAACTGCTGCGCCCCTGTGTGGTCAGAGTCGCATCTCAGCCTTTCTGGAAGCATGCCGGATAATCCGAACCACGGTGCTGGTGACGATATTTATACTCTGCACCCACCTGTTTGCTGCTAACGGACCCTCATTGCGTTTGACATTTCACGTCACTTTCGTACCCGCCCCCAACGGCATCTGCCTAGCATCCTGAAAATCCTTGGCAACCTCATAAGGGACCGACTTGTGATATCCCCACTGTCCTCATCATGGCTTTTCTTACATTCCTTTCCGCCGTTGCCGTGGCCGTGATTGCTCTTGTTCTCAAACTCACGGTCTTCGCACCCAAGCAAAGAATACCAAAGGGTCTCAAACCTCTTCCAGGTCCCAAGGGTTCGTAATCAACTTTACTGAAGATCATCTCATGGCTTCATGGTTCTCATTTACTCATCTCATCAGGTTACCCTATACTTGGTTCCGTACCAGAGGTGCCGGAACAAAACAGCCATATCAAGTTCTTCGAATGGGGAAAGCAATACGGTCCGATATACCAATGTGATCTAGCCGGCACCAACCATGTCTGGATATCAACGGACCGCATCGCGCGTGACGTTCTTTCCAAGAAGGCTGCAGTCAACTCAGATAGACCACACATTCCCGCCCTCCTTCACGATAACAGGACCAGCGCTGAATATCTTCCGCTCATGAGCAAAAACCGTAAGATAGACTCATGCCCTCTTTTGTTCAGACTACTAATCCATGACAGCCCACTGGACGAGACAGAGAAAGGTTGCCGGCCACATAATGAGAGAATCTGCTTCGCATAAGTTCTACCGCTACCCAGAACTGGAGTCCATCCGACTGTTGCAGGAAATGCTTGATGAGCCTTCACAATACAACCACGCGCTCGAATCGTTCATCTCAAGGGTGACCTGTCGTCTGGCTTGGGGTCATGCCGAAGCCAGTGAAGAGCTGAAGCAAAGAGCACGCGAGCTTCTGATTGGCGTGTCGCCGACTGGCGCCCTCGGAAACAAAATTCCATTCGTTATGGGTCTTCCCGACTGGCTATCTCCAGCAAAGGCATGGGAGCGCAGGCGCCAACGGACCGAGCGCAAGTACTTCGAGATTATGCAAGAGCAGGTCCGGAGAGAGATGAACGAGAAGCATGCTCCGCAGTCATGGATGAGGACTTTGCTGGAGACGTGGTCCAAATGGGACTTCAGCTACGACCTGGAGGCCGCTTTCTGTGTCGGTATGCACGGCATCGCTGGAGCTTTGACGGTCGCGGCACCGATGCAGACGTTCTGCCTCGCCATGTGCTATTATCCTCAGTTTCTTCCCATCCTCCACGAGGAACTCGACAGAGTCTGCGGTGATCGCTTGCCCAGAGCGGAGGATCGACCGAATTTACCGGTGCTGCGCGCTTTCATCCGAGAGTGTTTGCGCTGGCGTCCTCCTGTACCGACTGGTATGATATATTTGTGGTTGAACGGCTTTAGTTTGACTGACATATATCAGGCATTCCTCACTGCTCAACTCAAGACGACGAGTACGAAGGCTACCATATTCCTGCAGGCAGCGTCATGCACCCACTTGAATGGTAATATCCCATCCAAACCTTCAAAACCCCCAAAACTCACACCCATCCAGGGCCATCGCTCGCGAACCCGACCTCTTCCCCGACCCCGAAGCCTTCAACCCCCTCCGCTGGCTCGAGCCCTCCTACCCTACCTACCGTGAGCCACTAACCGAATACCCCAACATCACCAACATCACCCAATTCGGCTACGGTCGCCGTCTCTGCCAAGGTCAAGGAGTCGCCGACGAAGACATGCTCATCGGCATCGGTGCTATGGCCTGGCTCTTCGACATCAAGAAGAGCGCTCCCGCCCACGACAGCATCTACGCGAATCAAAAAGCTACTATCTCGACTGAGGAGCTGGCGACGGGGGTGTCGCCGCATGAAAGCGACGACGAAGACGTTTTGGATGAGAAGGCGACATTCAGATATGACTACCCCGGCGCGTTTCCGCCGTACGATCCCGGCAATGCCGGGGCGAAGGAGAAGCAAATGTTGGAGTATGAGGATGCGATCAAAGGCATGGATGGGAAGCCAATCGATCCTACGCTAAACTACTCACATCTTCTTATCGCTAAGCCGTTGCCGTTCAAGTTCGAGCTTACAGTAAGAAAAGGAATGGCGCATCGGGCAGATAGAGTGCGGACCTTGTTCCAGGAACAGCGGGAGCAAGGCGAGTTTTCGGAAAGTAGGGTGTACTGGGGCGACAACAAGGGAGAGCTGGGATGGGGAAAGGTATAAGTTGCTTTGTTGAGTACTTTCTTTGGTCATGCGAGATTTCGGAATAGCGCGCATTTGTGAGATTGACGGTTTTGTTGGAAGATTTTATTTCGATTCATTCTTGCAGAGGGTTTTTGTCTGATCTGGCATACGCTGTCATGTATGCAGTCGCTGCGACAGCATGATCTTCTCGTTTTCTACTTCAACCAGACGATGGCATGGCGGAACGGTGTTCACTCAATATTACCATGATTGTAATTTGGCGCTTGCCTTCGCAGACGTTCACACATCTATTTTATTGCTCTCGCGGATGTCACCTTTTGTTTCTCCATCTTTTTTTCTCAATAAATCGACCGATGGTGGATATTCTTTCATTTGCGGCGTTCTAGCGGTCTTTTCATAAGCTGTGCGTCCAATATCTAATGCTGTATTACCATATCCAAGATCGCAGCTCTCGGTTGTCAAACTTTCAGTGTCTACTTCCTACTTGCACGTGTTGCTGCCCTCCATCTCCCTTCTGCAGTGCAGTGGCTTAACATCAATGACGTACAGCCCGCAGGCTGCAGAGTGAGTAAGCGCCAAGCAACCAGTCACAGCCTCAGAGGTCACATAATCTCCAGTACCCTAGGTATCTATTTCGGCCGATGTTGCTCGCCGATGTCGATCAAAACAACGCCCATGAAGTCAGCATTAGGATCAGCATCAGCAGCAAGATCTCGCGCATTGCCACCAAGGACTATTGATCCGAGAATGTTGGTCATCCACAAATGCACATTTTCACCCGGACGATGAGATCAGTCTGGCGCAGCAAATCAGATCAAAACATCATCTCTCACTTCTACTATTTTCCCCCAACCCCAGACGTGGTTGAGGCCAGCTGGGGAACTCCTGTAACAGGTCAGCTGGGCACCTTTTTTCTCTGCAGTGTTTCACCCCGTCACCCCAACCAATCACTCCCTTTCCCCCGCCTTTTCGCCGCGGAGGAGGAGGCTAGATGTTCGAGGTTGCGAGACGTGGCGTTGGGTATGCGGACTTGGTCCATAGACTCGAAAATCTGAGGTCGAGGAGCGATAAGCTGATGCGAGAGACTTGGCCAATCGGATGGAGAGGTGGACGGGATATGGTGGGGTAGATGGGTATAGGCGAAGATGCTGGAATGAGGCTTTACGGAGCCGGATTAGACGGTAACCACGGAGTGTGATGTCTCAGGTGGGGGGTTTAGTCTGGTTGAAAGGGATGTGATTAAGGGTGGGTTTGTGGGCTCCTCGGGGCTTTGCGTCAGAGCCGATGTTGCTGAGGCGATACTGTGCTTGAGCGGCGAAAGGTTGCCGACATGGATGGCGGGCTGATGCTGGGGGGGACCTCTGGGCTTGCGATAAAGCAAGCCTACTCGTCATATGCCAACCTATCCTAGTCGGATCCCAAACACCACGATGGTGGCTTCCTGGGAACCTTTATCATCACTCCAACCGGAGCACGAGTTTCTTTACTTGCCGGAGCCCTTCACGGTGGATTAGTGATTAACTGGAGTGAGTTTTTAGCTGCCTTTTCGGCCAACTTCATTATCACTTCAATTTTCAGACAATAGATAACTGTTAATTGCCTTTAACTTAGACCATCTATCTAGATCTTTATAGTACGTCTCATACCCGTTACTAGAAGTCAGCAAGAATTATATACATCCTCTCGAAAAGGGAAGATATAACCGGGAACTTTAGAAGCTTACACTGTCTTCTAACAGCCTATAGTACTAACCCCGTGATAATGATAACCCGCACCGGACCCTAGTAGGTATTCGTGCGTATAAAGTGAGTAGACTTCGCTTGATTATCTTTCCACTTGATATCCAGGCACTTAGCCTTTGCTATCTAAGAAGATAAATATAGTGCAATAATCTTCGTATTTGGAATCTGTAAGTCTTATTGGTACATCTTCTAGCTCATCTATGTAACGTGAAACATGCGGGTGATAAAGAACAAAATTCAGACATCATGATGTGTGGATACTGAGCTGCAGCAATCAGTCGATGATGATGGAATTCATCGTTCTTGCATGCTTGATTTGCTCCGAATCCTAAGAAGCGTGATGATCCCTCGGGAAAGATAGTTAGGTTTTGCAGCAATATACGGGTCTTCGCAGCGCAGTTGATTTGACCGTAGCGAAGTATCACGAGCGAAGAAGAAGCATTAGAATAATACAATTGGGTCGTTTATATAGACAGTAAGCGATAGCATCATAACTCCTGACATGCTCGAGCTAGATACTTACATGCTTATTAGCTAGATTTTTCTAGTATAAACGAGACTGTCATTTAACATGAGTGGAAGACATCGGCGAATAGCATACCGCAAGAGCTGGAAATTACGGAAGCAAGGATATATAAGAGACTTCTGCAAGTTGTTTGGGATCCTGAATTGTACCTCGAAAAACATAGACAAGCAAAAGGAACCTCATTATTCTTTACTTGCCTCGTGTATAACTACCTCTCTACTTTAATATACATAACGTGCTATCGTCGATCTACTATTCTGCGTATCAATTTAGTGATAGATAGTATTAGTAGTAGGCGATATTACTATCTAAGACCTAGAGATATCTTGCTATCATCAATGTAAAGTAGTAATGTTGAGAATTAACGGTAGCTTAAGTACGTAAGTAAAATTCAGGTTTAATCCCTTGGCTTATCCGGCTATAGACTATAATGTTTGTAGTGAGTGCTGCTACGGCCATTGTAATGAAACCATCGGTCTTGACTTTCGACACTAGATTCGGCCCGAGATTCGAAGAGTCAAGATCAAGCAGTGATGATACTCATCATTGAAGGGATAGACGATGACACAGCCCACTAGGTTTGAAATCTGCAGGCCAAAAATACGGGCAGCGTTAATGCTACTCGTTTTGATCGAAGGGGTTCGATGAATAGACTTTGAGACGTTGTAGATGTCCGCTTCCGAGAAGCGGACTGTGAGCTTAGAGCGAGGGATATAGCATAACTACATCCGGATACATATATCAGACATCTGGCTTTAATACGTGACATCAGACCTCGACGTCTGGGCTCTCTTGTCAAATCGTGAGCAATGTGTAGCAGATGCAAAGGACACGCGTGTAACACAACACGGCATTTTTATCTTTTTTACTCTCTTCTGTCCTTCTTGTCTTCCTCCCTACTCCTCCTTCTCCTCACTCTTCTTCTTTTCCTCCTCTCCCTCCTCCCAAATACACCTCTCACACATACAAAACCCCCCCAATGCCCCCACCGCCCACTCTCTCCTCTCCCTCACTCCCAACTCAATATCACAATAATGACTCAGCACTTCTTCTCCCTCTTTCAGCCCTTCCTTCTTCCCCTTCCCCTCCTCCTCACCCCAGAAGACCCTCTCCTCTCTCCCCCTAACCCAGAACTTCATCGTGCCCTCCCACTCCCACCTTACATTCGGATCGCAGCTATGATTCGCAAGACACCAAAGCGGATGCACGGCTCCGACATCTGGTTTGCCGTCTCTGCCCTGCCGCGCTGAGGCAGTACCGCGGAAGCGGGCGTAGAGGGCGTTGAAAAGCCAGGGGTTGGAGATGTCGGGGGTGCTGACACCGGTCCTGACTTCGGACCCATCTTCGTCTTCGTCTTCGTCTTCGGTATCGGCATCGGAGTCGGCATCGGAGTCGGACGAATGGTTGATGTTGCTGTTTTCAGGCGCAAAGATATCAACATCCATCTTCTCCAACATATGCAGCGGCGTCAACACATTCGCCGAAAACGTCCACGGCAGCGTCCTCGGCATCCCGCCAAACGCATCTCCAGTCGGGCCCCTTTCATCGCAGCGGAAAGCCTCAAGCGGCGTGTTATGATAATCACCCCAGATATACGCAACCTCCGGTAACCTCAGCGGATGCCGTCTCTGCGTTACCGCCATGGCGAGCGCGCGGAGAAGAAGGAGGGAGTACAGCGCGTCGGCGGCTTCGGTGGCGGGAGCGTCTTTGGCGATGGCGGCGACGTCGCGGTCGCAGAGGGCGGGGTGGTAGGATTGTTGGGCGAGATCGTGACAAGTTGGGCTGCAGAAGATGGTGTCGGAGCAGGAATCGCAGGAGACTGTTGTTGTTGGGGAGGAAGTGGTGAGAGGGGGGAGGGCGGCAGAGCAGGCGTCGCAAAAGGTGTCGTGGAGGCGGGAGTTTGCGGTGAGAAGGGAGGTTTCGTTGAGGATGGGGGTTTTGGGGGGGATGGAGGTTTTGGCGTAGACGCCTAGTTGTTTGACTGTTTGGGGCGGGGTTGTGGAGGTGGAGGTGGAGGTGGTGGTGGTGGCAAGGAGAGGGAGTTCAGTGACGCGGGCTTCGAGCTGGGGTGCCACGGCGCTGAGTTGTTGGTTTAGGAGTGTGAGAGACTCGGGAGAGTATCGGTCGGGCTCGTGGGAGGACCACCAGGGGTAGAGTTCGCGACGGACGAAGCCTCGTTCGGGGTAGTCGTCGATGGTAATGTCTTCGTCCGAGAGAGACCAGCCGCGCTCTTTCATGTATGCTTCGAGAACAAGCTGTAACCGGTCTTTGATAACGAGCAGAGCTGCGTTCGACGGATTGGCGTTTATCCCCCTGTCGCAGATTTCGGATGCGCTTTTGAGGCAGCCGCACATAAGCAAGCTGCCAGCGACATATGCGTATGCGGCATCCCTCCACACGGTCTCTGTCCACATTGAAGCTTCATCCACTTCGACTTCAACCTCAGTCTCGCTTTCTTTTCCCTTACAGCTCTTAAGCCAGGGTTCAATATCCGGATACGCTTCCGCATGCTTCAACGCATGTTCCAATCTCTTGTCTGTCCATTCTCTTCCTATATCCGCTTGCGCAGCCTCTAGCGCTACTTCATGATACTCCCCCGACTCATCCAGGACCTCGTCGACAAGTAGGAGGGCTTTGTAAGCTTCACCTACAGTCAGATCGGGGTATCCGGCGCGTCTGTATGCTTCGGCGAGATCAAGACGGATAGCGATGCTGTACGGGTTCTCCGAGACGGCGGCATGGAGGCGGTCGATGTCGCGCAGCCATTGGCGCAGTAGGTCCTGCTTCTCTTGTGTACCAGGCGTCTACTTGGAGATGTCAGTACCTTATTGGCATGGTATGAGTGCTCGAGAGGACAATATACCTCAATGTTCAACTTTTCCAGGCTCTCGTCCAAAGCGACGTCGTGCGCCGGGAAGTACGACACAGCCGCATGCTGCAGACTGCGCACCGCAGCATCAAGCCTGTCCAAAGCCGAATCAGGAATCTTAGAAGGCATTCCAAAGTCCATGAGAGGTCAAAGACTTGTCCAACAAGAACGAAAGAAATCTCGAAATCTCGAGTCAGTCCACACGAGTCATTCCGTCCGACGCGGTTCCCCGCCTGGCGGGCCTGATCTCTCTCCTCCGTGTCCACCTCCCGTTCATCCCCACCGCAAAATGCCGATTTCGAGGCTTCGATTTGATATTTCGATCAGCGAGAGAGTTGCCCTCTGCTTGGCGGCGACGTGGCTCCTGCTTCGGAGCTCTATCCTCATCCAACGATGCGCTCAACAGCCGTGGTCGCGGAGGTTTCCTTGCACAACACCGGAATACACACGAACGACCCAACACCGTTGATATTGCGAATCTCGGACATCATGGCCATCGAAAATGGCCCTTGGAGTCGGGCATCAAGGAGCACGCCTAGCACGTTCGAGCCTTTGCTAGGCCGTCAAGGAGCCAGTGGTGATTAGAAGTCGTATGTCATATGCCTTCATCGCAGAATGGTGCATGCAAAGTGGTATCCCAATCCCAATCCAGGCCCCAATTACTCATCCCTATCCGACCGCTGAGAAGAAGGTATATTGATTCCAAGCGGATGAAGAACATGAAGAAGAAAAGCAAACGACTTATTGTTTCGAGTTTCGCGACCACGACAACCTCATTGGCGGATCGTTGTGGGTTTGCTCGGCATAACATATCGCTGATATGTTCGACATTGGCGAGAAGCTCGGAAGCTCGAGATGGCCGTCGAAGTTGTCCTTGTGGTTTATCACACTCAACGTGTCTCTTTTTTCTTCTCTAATGCTGCTTCTGTATCACACTGTCAGTAAAGTCCTGGGCTTTCGGGTTGCTTCGTTACGCCTTACGTCTCATGTGCTTGCGTTTTCATGATAACTTTGTCCTCTTGGTGAGCTTGGTGTGGTGTGTTGGCGCGCTGGCTTTCGACGTCGACCAAAGGGATAAAGTCCGCGTCGTCGTCGTTCTTTGGCCGACTGGATACTGCGATGTTGGTGCTCTTTTGGAGGGTAGGCGCCTGACTGTCGTAGCCCGATTGCTCCACTGTCGACTTGCCCATGATTTTGGGCATGAAGTGAAGAGCGAGGGAGCGGATGGCTGGCAGGCAACCGCAAATGATGCCGACGTGTAGCTCGATGGTGCTCCAGTATCCAACGGAGACGTAGTCCCATGTGATGTTGGAGGTATCACCGAATTGGATCAACGCATCGAGCCGAAGGATACTGACGATGGTGATACTGGGTCAAGTCAGCATGGATCACAGACCATTGTTGGAGTGTATGCTTACAAGAATCCAAGAGAAAACATCAGCATTAGCAGCACCTTCTTCCGCTTGTTGAGTTGGAGCTTCGCCAGGAAGGGAAGAGGAAGTATAATAACAGTCAAGTCCAGTACAATGTTCAACACAGCACTCGTCCATCCTTGGGCGTTGATGTTGTCTGTACCACGATCAGCCACCTCTGTTTCATCTTTGCGGAGAAGTTTGATTTACTTACTGCAAGTTCCGGCATGTTCACCATCCCACTGATTCCAAGCATAGCTGATTGGCCGACACTGGAAAATCGAGACCAGCACAAAAGCAATACCATACCCTGCACAGAGACCAATAACTGCCCAAATAATTCTTCTGAGATTTCTTTCCGGGAAAATCCGGAGATAGAAACAGCAGATGGAGATCTTCAGCATTGGCAAAGCTGAGAGGTATAGGTCCTCATCGATGTAATATATCTGAAAGCAGTCAGCAGGGATTCCGAGGAAAGGTTTGACGGGAAGGACTCACGTAGAGGATACGAGTGACATTTTTGGCAGGAATGGCCCACATATCTCTTCCAAGTCCTGCCTCTGCCACTACACCAACACCAGTCAGTACACATCCTCCTCTCAACCGTCACGTCAATGCAGAGTACTTACAGACAACAGACAAACAAGTCAATGGAGCGACAATAAGCACTGTGGCAGTCATAACCCAATCATCGGCACCAATCTCCCCACCAAACTTAGGCAGTCTTGCGATCATGCGCAAGATGTATGCGATTAGTGCCAGGATGCCGCCAATGACTCCGGTATACGAGACTTCTCTTGTCCTGTCCCGCACCGGAGCCCCACAGAGGGTTTCTGTGGCATTTTTGGAAGCTACACAAGTCAGCATTGCCGTTTAGTGCCACAAGTGGTGAGAGTGAAGACGGGAACTTACACAATTGGTCCCTGATATTACAACTCTCAACCACACACAACGTGATCTCGTTCGTCAGAGTGGCGTTCGAGCAGCTGCAGGTGGTGTCCGTGAGCGCGCAAGGCGAGGCCAGAATCTCCTTCTCCAGGCACAACAACTAGCGAACCGGTCAATCTTCGAATCCCTTCTCACTCCGCAGAGAAATAGAGTAAATCCTTACTCCGCATTTCGGCATCGACGCCGCAATCTCCAACAAACTCGACGCTTGCGCCACGGTGGCTATCGAGGCCACGGCCGCGGACAGCATCCAAGCCAACCTCATCCTTGCGTTGAAGGAGTGAACTGCGCGATCCTACAAATACAGAAAACAGTAACGAGTGAATACCGGTCAGTAGTGCTGTTTGTCAAGGGACAGAAAGCAAGCCTCAGAAGTAGGGAGTTACGTGAACTTGTGCGGCCGCTGGGGGTACCCTACGACGTGCGAAGTGGGTTCAAGTACGGAGTGAATCCAGCCAATTCGCCCATCTTACTCGCAAAGTGCGACTGAACCCCTGCCGCGCACAAGAGATCCACGTCCTCTCTCCTTGTTGACAAAAAGCCCTGGCCGTGCATTGCTTTTTTTGCTCGGGGAGTCGGGACAGGGCGCGTACGGGCTGCCAGATGGTAACTGCTGATGGGCGCGTTTGCCATGACCGGATTCTAGAATCTAGGCGTTTTGTGCTGGGCCACGGTTCTGGGTGCAAGGCTGGCTGATCAACGGGCTTGATTGCTGTTGTTGTGTCGAGTCTCATCAGTCCATCGCGGCGGTTCTGTGGGAGAATAACGAGGATACGACTCGAGTCCCCGCAGCCCCGGAATTTGCTGCCAGAGCTCGAGAACTTGGAATCGATACGGCTTTGTCCTTCATATCATGGGGAAGCGGATGATGGGGAGGCTTTGTACCGCGCGCTCATGTGTCCGAGCCAGAAGGACACGAGACAGAGTGTGTTGTGGTGCTTACGGGAATCGCTGAACCGTTCGCTGTCGTCTTCAAAACGTGCACGATAGCCGTTGAGACCATCTCCAAATCCAGTAATCATCGTCATCGTCCTTATTTCCTGGTTCCGCCTTACGACTTCGCGTGCTACTGCAGTACCCGTCCCACACCTCGGCATACATGACAGATAGAGCACATATATAAGAGCCCCCCTTTGATATAAATAAACATGGTGTTCTGCAGCACTACTAGCAGTTTCCCTACCACCCCCACACCTCTTCTCACTTCCCACAGGATCCTCCCTGCGCCGGAACGGTTCCGGAACGCAGGGACCCCCATCTCGAGTCAGACGGTGAGTGCAGCATGAGGCCTTACCACCCAACCCCCCTTTGGAGGGGAGTCCAAGTGGTTCTCAAAAGGAACGCTCCCCGAGCGAAGAACGGATACTTGAACCACTCGCAGAACGGCTGTTCCAAATCTTGTCACAAGGCGAGAGGATCGAGCCGGGCTTGGGTGGGGATCTGGCGATCTGTATTTTGTTCGTGGTCGAGGTTGGACGGAAGTGGGTGGGTTGGGCGCGGAGGATCAAGGATAGGTAAGAGGATCTTGTAGTGAATGGGGAGTGTACGTGCTTTGGTGGTGGAGTTTTTGGGCTGTCTGCGTGTGGTGGAATCTGCGTCGTGATGGAGATGTGTGGTGCAGATGTGGAGGGAGTGAAACAATAGAGCTAGTAACAGAGACAAGATCACGTTAGGTGGTTTAACAGGTGGCTACAGCTTTACTCTTAGGTTAAGACAGTGGCTGCATTTTCTAGACCAGCAATTTACATTTTCTAACACACTATACAAAAACCAAATACTGTCTAGCTATTAGAACGCGGGAAGCTGATATATTCCATGCACAGCTCTAGCTGCGGCATAGACGTGTACTGATGCTTATCACCGTTGACCACCAACCATAGTGAACATCATCACGACATACAAAAGATGGATTTCATGGTCGCTAGATTTTGCATGCTCTGTTATCTACTCTAGTTGAGGATCTGGATCACCTACTTCTATAGTCCTGTACTAACGTCTACTTATTTGACATAAGACGCTATCCGCGCTGTCAGAAGTCTAGTACTACGTGCTCTCGCCAAACTCAAGATATTAAAACCTAGCCATAATCGCACTACTTCCCCATCAAGACTACTGTCATACGGCCTCGTGGATGCTCCTAGGGAAAGAGATCGCACCATCAACAGAGAACCTACAATCGATCTCGATACCGCTGTTATGCTAATTTAAAAGCAGGCAGATCCGATGAACTGTATCAACTTTTCGCCCCAATGATAGGAGGCATTGACTGACCCTCAGAACTGCAGGGATAGATCCAGTAAGAGACATAGACAGAGGGATACAGTCGGGAGAGACAAGAAAAGAAATCAAGATTCTATATAGTAAGCGTCCCATATGTACCTACTACACACTGCCCACTCCTCGACGAGAAAACCAAGCATAGCCACAGGAAACCACACCTTCGTAGACCCACCCAATCCCGCCTTATCTCCGTCCGCCAGCCTATATAGATCCCCCTTTGACACTCCTCCGACTTACCCCTCGAATCGGCGCTGTTCCAGCGGTTGGCTCCGACTATGGAATTAATGGATGAAAGCAATGATTGTGCTGTGTCGTACATGGTAAGACCAGGTATAGTATCTCGGTACAATGTGTAGGCCTCGTGCCATTGATACTGTGCTCCATCATCCCTTTGTCCCGGTGACGGTACCTATTGTTTTCGGACAGGTGGTCGTTAACAACGGAATGGAGAAAGAGGTGGGTAAGTAATGCGTCACTGGAAGAGATGGAGGACGGTGTTCAAGACCTTTCTCGGAAATAGAACCGGCTCGAACCTCTGGAAAAGTGTTATCAGATTTTCGGGCGAAGAGAAACGGGTTGTGAGGGAGATGGTTTATATACTCGCATGTATCTGACAAGCAAGCTGGGAAATGGTCTGGTGAGGGCTCACGGGGCGCTTGACACGGCGGTCACACCTTAGCGGAGGACGAAAAGCGGAAAAGCGGCTGACTGTAAAAGTACATGATGATATCATACATAGATTTACAAAAGCGCAATACCAAGAATAACATACAGTGATGACCTCCACAACCCCCACCCCTCTACTTGGCCAAGAACCCCTGAAAAGCTTTCTGATCAATGACCACATTTCCCACCGCCCTCATCTTCTTCTTCCCCTCCTTTTGCTTCTCCAACAGCTTCTTCCTTCTCGATACATCACTCGCGTGCAACTTCGCCAACACATCCTTCCTGAACGGCTTGATAGTCTCCCTGGCAACGACCCGTCTCCCCGCCGCCGCCTGAATCACAACCTCAAACATCTGCCTCTCGACATGCTCCTTAAACTTCTTGACCCAGTCCCTTCCGACCCGCTCGACGGCGCTGTTATGTACGATTCTGGCCACGGCGTCGACGGGGGCTTTGTTGACGAGGAGTTGGAGTTTGCAGATATTGGAGGGGCGGAAGCCGGCGTCTTCGTAGTCGAGGGTGGCGTAGCCTTTCGTCGCGCCCTTGAGCTTGCCGAAGAAGTCGTCGACGAGTTGGGCCAGGGGCAGGTCGTATTTGAGGATGACTTGGGTGGCTGTGAAGAAGGACAGGTCGACTTGGACACCGCGGTTGGCTTCGCACAGCTCGATGACGGTGCCGATGTAGGATTCGGGGAGCGTGATGGTGGCTTGGACGTAGGGTTCGTGGAGCTCGGCGACCTTGGCGTGGGCGGCTTCCGTGTCGGGAAAGGCGTTGGGGTTGCTGATGATGCTTTCTTTGCCGTCTCTCCAGATGATTTTGGTGGGGACCGAGGGCGGGGTGATGATGATGGAGGCGCCGTGTTCTTGACGGAGTCGGTCTTCGAAGACGGAGCAGTGCAGTGTGCCGAGGAAACCGAGACGCCAGCCTGCCCCAAGAGCTTCGCTGGATTCTTTGCTGACGGTGACGCTGCGGTCGTTGAGGATGATCTGGTTGATGCTGTCCTCGAGGTGTTCGTAGTTGGACTGGTCGACGGGGAAGGCTGCAACGAAGACCATAGCTTTGGGCTCCTCGAAGCCTGGGAGGAGCCCAACCTGCGACTCACATCCAACGGTGGTATACGTGTCACCGACTTTGGCCTCCTGAGAGCGCTTCATTCCGGGGTTGAAGTAGATGTAGCCAACCTGACCGGCCCGAAGAACGCTCTGAGGCGTCTGATCTGGATACATGATCCCGACTTCGCCGACGAAGTATTTCAGGCCAGTGACAAGAGACGTAACATGGTCTCCAGCCTTGATCTGCCCGTCGAAAATCCGGACCAGAAGAATGACGCCCTTGTAGTTGGAGTACCAAGAATCGACCAGCAGCAAACGCAATGGCTTATTCGGGTCGCCGACAGGAGCGGGTATCTGCTCGATGACATTCGGAAGCAACTTCATGACGTTCAAGCCGGTCTTTGCAGAAACTAGAACTGCATTCTTCGGCTCCAGCTCGAAAGTCTCTTTCATTTGTTCGAGGGCACGATCCGGATCGGCGGAGGGAAGGTCGACTTTATTGATGACCGGCACCAGAGTGAGACCCTGGGCGAATGCGAGGTAGAAATTGGCCACCGTCTGCGCTTGCACGCCTTGACTTGCATCGACGAGTAGGAGAGCTAGTATCCATCAGTACTTGTCCAGATAGCAGATTTTGACATCGACATACCACCACCACAACTTGCATAACTCCGCGACACCTCCGCGCGGAAGTCTACGTGACCCGGTGTATCAACCAGGTGCAGCAGGTAATCCTCCCCTTTGTAGTTGTACAGCATACTACACGTCTGCGCCTTGACTGTGATGCCTCTTTCACGCTCTACATCCAGTTTGTCCAGAATCTGCTTATTACCGCCCGGCTCGATAGTCCCCGTGAGCTCCAGCAACCGATCGCTAAGCGTGCTCTTGCCATGATCAACATGCGCAACGATACAGAAGTTTCTGAACCGATCGATGGGGATTGCGGCAATGCGCTTCTCGAGGTCGGTCTGGACGACAGCCTTTTGCGCGAACCGCCTGGCGGTGGCGTGAAAGGCTCTCACGCGGGCGGAGGCGGCGACGGGCAGGAAGGAGAGCGGTCGGAGGACATTTTCAGGGCGCGCGGTGAGTGCCTGCCAGGGCCTGAGGAGGCATTCGGCGGCGCGGGAGCATTGTCGCATGAGTCTGGCGTATCATGAGGCGTTGATGATGATGAGCTCGAAAATTGTCGAGGCGTCGGAGGTTTGGGGGACAAGTTCGCCGAGGACGTCACGGCCGCCAGTGTGGCCGGAGCTATGGGGTGAACATTTCTTCAACACCATGTCGCTTCAACATTTAGATTCTTAGTGTGAGTGAATCTTCGAGAGCTTGTTCTCGTATAGTGTAGCTTGCACTCAATCATTGAAGAGATAAGACTGCGACATGTGACATGGCGCCGCATCACGTTGCTAGGTGAACAAGCCCTCAAGTAAACAGTCTTGGCGTCTGAGAATTTCGAACCGGAACATCCACCTCGACGCCCACCACCGCCAATAAACAGCATCTTCACCGCATACCAGCTCTCAAGCAACGCCCGAACGAAGCTAACACCGTATCCCAAGTAAACGTCCAAACTAGCGCCAGGCACTCCCGACCTTCGCCTCCGGCTGCGTTTACAGCGAAACCCCAACTCCCAGGGTGGGTCTTGACCGGGGAGATCCGCACAGTTCAGCCGTTGCGCGCGCAACGACAGAGCGTCGTCGAGTTCGCCGAGTCGACTTCAGAAGAGAATCACAGGATCAGCCCGTCGTCATCAAGACCACTGTTAGCAACCATGTCCGCAACAAGAACATCCAAGTCCTCGGTGTCTAAATCGACATCGTCGTCCTCCAAGCCTACGACCGTGCGGAAGGAGAAGAAGAGCTCGTCGTCGAAAGATGTCGACGCCTCGAAGACGCATAAGCTCTCGCTGAAGGGCTCAAGCAAGATTGTGTCCGAGTTCTTTGAGTACTCGATTCATTCGATCCTGTTCCAGCGTGGTGTATACCCTGCTGAGGATTTCTCTGCGTAAGTGTCATCATTTTCATCATCTCCATCATAGCCACTATTGTCAAAGCCTCTAGACCATGACAGCGAAATCCTTGCTGACAGCATCCCCCAGCGTCAAGAAATACGGCCTCACGATGATGGTCTCATCCGACGACCAAGTCAAAGCCTACATCAAGAAGATCATGTCCCAGCTCAGCAAATGGATGAGCGGCAGCAAAATCAACAAACTCGTCATCGTCATAACAAGCCGCGAAACCGGCGAGCACGTCGAGCGGTGGCAATTCGACGTCCAGATCTTCAACAAACTCGCCTCTTCCAAGAGCCGCACCTCCAAAACCGCAGCAGCAGCAGGGGATGACGCCGAGAACGACTCCCCCGGTGCCGACCCCGTTCCCCCAACCAGCGGCGAGCAAGGCAAGGAGAAGACCGAGCAGGAGATCCAGTCCGAGATCCAATCGCTGTTCCGCCAGATCACGGCCTCGGTCACGTTTCTGCCGATGCTGGACGGGAATTGCACGTTCAACGTGCTCGTGTACGCGGATGCGGACTCGGACGTTCCGGTCGAGTGGGGCGACAGCGATGCCAAGGAGATTGAGGGCGGCGAGAAGGTGCAGCTGCGGAGCTTCAGCACGAGTAATCATCGCGTCGATACGCTGGTCAGCTATAGGTATGTGTTCTCTCTCTTCGTCCGACTCGGGCGCACGGAAACAGTCATCTGACCCGTCATCTAGGCTTGCGGACTGAACGAGGGGGATGACCATGTCCGTTGATTCATGACGAGGAAACGAACTTTCTCATATCGGATTGGTGGTGCTTTTCTTTTCTTTTCTCTTCTTTTCTTTCCTGGTCACTGCGAGCAAGATGACAGGACCATCTCTGCAGTCAAACGTGTTTTCCTCGGTCCATCCCATTCGAATCCAGCAGCGCTGCCAGATGCCCACTCTCACCGCGGCGTCAAAGGCGTTTCTCTCGGATCAGGATCACGTGGTATGCGCTACAACCGCATGGACGGATCAAACGGGCAACTTTCGCACACGACATTCCATCGCCACCACGCTCAAATGTACATTAACCAGTCCTCATTCATCCACCCCAGCAGTAATGTGCCAAACGTGCCATCCCCCACCAATCGATCCAGCCCTGCCTCCCTCCCCATCCGCCCAACCCGCCCACTCCTCCCGTAAACCCACCACACCACCAAACCTCGCCACAGCCCCCAAATCGCCGGAAACGGAGTAGCTGGTTCGGAACCTCGCGGTTTTTGTTTTTTGGGTCGGGGCGCCCCCCTTCTTCCGTGTTTGGAGGGGCGGAGGGGTGGAGGGGCGGGTGGGCGGATGGAGTGCTGGGGGCGGATGGAGGGAAAGCGCGCGGGGGTCTAGAGGGCAAGTAGGCGGGCGTCTGGAGCTAAGCAAAGGTTTGTTTAGGACGACTACGTTACAGGCCCGTCCGCGACGGGTTGGGTCTGCGTTGGGGGGTTGGGGGTGGTGGGTGTGAGGACGGTGTTGGTGTTGTTGTTGTGTGGTGCTGGTGGTGGAGGGGAGGGGGGAAGAGGGGTGGAGGGAGAGAGCGAGAGAGGGGGGGTGGAGCGAGAGGGAGAGGGAGAGATAAAAAAGATGTGAGGATGGTACTACACACGAAGCCGCAGGTATCGGAAGCGCAGCAGATGAACGAGGACAGGAGGGGAAGAAACGACGCGCTGATGCGGTATATACAGTTCACATGTTTAATAGGAAGTTGGTCCTCTGGTATCACAAGATAATCGGTGTTAGGGTACTTCTACCTTACCTACCCACCTACTTACCTACCCATCCACCTACCCACCTACCCACCCACCTACCCACCCACCCACGCATCACCCTCCCCAACACCGCACCCAAGCCCACCCAACCCAACCCGGCGATACGCGACGCCAGTCCCACCTTTTTCGCCGGTCTGGTTCCTGTCTCGCGTCGAGGCTGGCCGGATGCGGGTTAGTCAACTTATCTAGTCAGCTCGCGAGAGAAGAGGAGGGGGTGCTGGGAAGCACAGCACAGCAGAAACAGCACAGCAGGAACAGCACAGCAGGAACAGCACAACAGCACAGATAACGCATGGACACGCAGCGGCGGCGGGCGGAGAGGGACTCGATAACCAGGCCGAGGTAACGTTAAGTCGAGGTGGAGGTAGGCAGGGCGCTGGAAGGAAAAAGATAAACGTGCTTGGGTCTCGGAGGGCGCTCGGAGGGGGTGGGATGGAGATGGAGATGCGGTGGCGGCGAAGACGAAGACGAAGACGAAGACGAAGACGTCCTTATCTGTGGGCTGGGCTGGGCTGGGCTGGGCTGTGGCGGTCGGATGGGGGTGCTGCTGCGTTGGCGGGTAGTGGTGCTGTGAAGGGAAGCGAAGCGAGTAGCTGGGCGGAGTGGGTGGGTGGTATCGGTATCGTGCAGTGAGTTGTAACGTATAGCGGGGACGCTCGGCCAACATTATTGGAAGGTTGAGTGCGCGAGGGGAGATGGTTCCGGCTTTGCGTGTCGACTCTTTAGTTGTGAGTCGGAGGTTCTGGGATGGATGGAGGCATCGGCATTGGTATAGGTACAGGATTCGATCGACAATGATCTCCCGGGCGCCAGCCAGCAACGTGGTCGTAAATCATCAAACTCTATGACACCGGAAATCCCCACCACCACCACAAGAACACATCACCACCACAAAAAGCCCACCGAGACTCTTCGCACTAACATCGGATTCCGTGGCCATGCGCCGGCGCAAAGCTCAGCTCGCGTGCTTGCGTGCTTGCATTTCACGTCGAGCGCCGCAGTGGCTTTTTCCCGCGGCGCCTGCTCCAGCTGTCAACGTTAGTGCCAGGTCCAACTTGTCTTGCGGCAGAAGTGTGAGAAACGGAGGCTGGTGCAGTGCCGCTGGGCTAAGTCGTCGACTCGAACACGAGCGTCGCCGCTATCGAGGCTCGCGCGACACTCTCGCTGCATGCTACTCGCTGCTCGCTTGCTTCTGCTGATGATAGCGATGATAGCGATGCTTGCGAGCGTGGATGCGGGCCTGCCTGAGTACCGGAATAGCAACATCGGCATTCTGGCTGTCCGGCGGGCTTTTGCTGATTCGCGCGCGTGGACGCCACAGGCCGGGTAACGCCCTGCAAGAGGGCTGCGTGGCTGGAAGGGTGCATCTGATGGGTGATGGCTCATGGCTGGCTGATGGGTGATGGCTTATGGCTGGCTCATGGCTCATGGCTGCATGTGTCGTCCACCGAGGCCGGGTGGCTTCGCGATGACAGTTCTAGTTCGAGCCGGGCGCCACGCCACTGCAGATGGTCGAGGGGAGCTTTTTGGTACGAGAGACAGAGCCGGCGCGCCAGAGTTGGTGGACGAGACGACGAGCTGGTGGTTGCAGAGTACGAGGCTGGTGGACGGGGATGGCTTGTCTGAGCGTGTTGGAAGTAGGTAACCAACTTGCAGTATGATGAGGGTGCTGATGAGGGTGCTGATGAGACTCGAGGTCGATGAACCTCACAGCTCCATCCGACGAGCACTCACTCACTCACTCACTCACTCATCACTCACTCACTCATCACTCGCTCACTCACTCCTGCCGGCGATGCCCGCCGCGTCTGGGCCTCTCTCGCCCATCATTTTGGATCTTCCTCCGAGACGGTGCGGCCGTTGACCGTGGATTCGACCCATTCCAGCGCACTCAACCCAACTCAGGCACAGCTCGTTGCCCCCAATCGCCCTGCACAGCATGGCATGGTCTAGAGTGCAAGCATTCGCAGCTCGCAGCATGGCAAGCCTTCGATGCTCCCGGGTATTGGCGACCATCTGAGCCTTCAATCCGTCCCAGCCCAGACTAGCCCCGTCCCATGGTAGCAAGGCGTCGAGCTTGTGAGCGCGAGCTGCCCAACGCCATCCAGTCCCGCCGTGCCATGCTTCGCTGCAGACGCCTGCTTGTCTACACCTCAAAGGCCGACTTCTCCCCACTCCCTCCTCTCCACGCTCGCTTTTCTAACACCTGCGCTGCCTTCCGCTTTGCTCCGTGCCTTGGCTGCTGTGACGGCCATTGATAGAGTGTCATTCGCTATCCATCCTTTCCTTTCTCGCACACGACCACTTTCCACTACGGTCCACCTCACCAGAGAGACTAACGTTGCATACTCTTCGTCCAATCGGCCAGCATCATCGCTTCGACTGCGCTCCTGAGACCACTTCAACTACTTTCTGAGCTCGAGGGCTCCCAGTTGCTTCGCTTCAGCGGGCAACCACCGCACCGCCGCCTCAATGGGTCTGCTCTCCTACATCGCTCCCGGAAGGGAAGGCAAGAAGGCAAAGAACACGGTATCCGAGAAGACACCCGAGCCAGCCGCCGAAGCCGCTCCTCTCGAAGCCCCCCACCCAGCTTTCTTCACCTCAGGTCATACCTCTCCCTATGGATCCCGTCCAGCATCGCTCTTCCCCCAGGGCGACTTCCGCAACTCGGCCATGGCCGAGATCAACGACATCAAGTGCGATGTCATGGTGAGTTGGCTTCACTCGCAGCAAGAAGAGAGGCTGTGGACCGCTGGCGAGTTCGAGGAAGGTGTCGTGCTCAAGAAGTCGCGCGGGCAGTACGTTTGCTCGCCGCCAGACCTGGCCGAGGAGTCGGCAGGCTTCCTGAGAGCCGTTGAGACGCTCAATGTGAGGGTAAGTGGGAAGACAAGTCAGGCTTCGTCCATGCAAGCCCGTCGCTAAGTCCTCAAAGGTGGCCATGACCGTCAACACGCGCGTCATCAAAATCCTGCTCCACAACAACTCCCTGCCCTACGTCGAGATCCAAAAGGGTCTCCGAGTCCAGGTTCTGCCGGACATGTCGCACCTCCCCCGCTGCCAAAAGCACCAATTCGCCGCCTTCATCGCCGACCGCGGCATCCTCGTCGTCTGGGACGACAAGCCGAAAGCGCTGCTCGAGCGCGCCAGCCACATCGAGAAGGCGCTGATGGAGATGATCTGGAAGAACGAGTCTGCCTATCCGGAAGAGGGGGAGAAGAAGGAGCCGCTGTACGAGGAGCGCGAGGTCGAGGGTGTTGATCCGGAGAGTCTGGATGATGAGAAGCCCAGACGGATCATGCTGATACAGCCGCTGCTGACGGCCTGTACGTGCGTTCTGACCATGGTGGCTCTTGGATCCGGATGGCGGAATGTGGCCATGGAGGTGCAAGTTGACAAGAGTTACATTCGCCTGGCTTTTGTTCTCGTCATCCTCCCGCAGATCTGGCTGGCTTTGGTACGTCCTGCTGTTCTGTATCGCATGACATTTGGCTGACAAACCCAGTTCTTCTTCCAAGCTCTCGTCGGAAACGTCGCTCAGATCATCGGCCCCATCGGACAGGTCAACACGAACACAAGGTACTACTCCGGAATCGCGCCTCGTCGTCTGAACCGGGACAATGGCGAGCTGCCCCACGTTACGATCCAGTGCCCAGTCTACAAGGAAGGCCTTCACTCCGTCATCGAGCCCACCATCCGCTCCCTCAAAGCGGCCATCTCCACCTACGAGATGCAGGGCGGGACGGCCAACATCTTCGTCAACGACGACGGCATGCAGCTCATCTCCGAAGAAGACGCCCGCCAGCGCCAGGACTTTTACGACGAGCACAACATCGGCTGGGTCGCGCGACCGAAGCACAACCCCAAGCCCGAAGACGGCGAGGAAGTGTTCCTGCGACGCGGGAAATTCAAGAAGGCGTCCAACATGAACTACGCACTCTGGGTCAGCAACCGGGTCGAGGAGAAACTCCTTGAAAGAGAGCGTCCCGCCACCTGGAGTCAAGAAGACGAAGCCAACGCATACAAGAACGCGCTCACGGAGATCGTGGCTGACGACGAAGGCCGCACCTGGGCCGACGGCAACATTCGCGTCGGCGACTACATCCTCCTCATCGACTCGGACACGCGCGTCCCCACCGACTGCTTCCTCGACGCCGTCAGCGAGATGGAAAAGAACCCCGAAGTCGGCATCCTGCAATACAGCTCCGGCGTCATGAACGTGACCAACTCGTTCTTCGAAAACGGCATCACCTACTTCACCAACCTCATCTACACGCAGATCCGGTACGCAGTCGCAAATGGCGACGTCGCCCCCTTCGTCGGCCACAACGCCATCCTCCGCTGGTCCGCCGTCCAAAACATCGCCTACGACTGCCCGGATGACGGGCGCGAGAAATACTGGTCCGAAGCCACCGTGTCCGAAGACTTCGACATGGCGCTGCGCCTCCAAACCGTCGGCTACGTCGTCCGCCTGGGCAGCTACACGGGCGCCGGCTACAAAGAAGGCGTCTCTCTGACCGTGTACGACGAACTGGCGCGGTGGGAGAAGTACGCGTACGGCTGCTCTGAGCTAATCTTCCACCCGTTCCGCTACTGGCCCACGCGCGGGCCCTTCACCAAGCTCTTCCGCAACTTCATAACGTCGCCGATGCCACTCCCGTCCAAAATCACCATCATGGCCTACATCGGCACCTACTACGCCATCGGGTCTGCCTGGTGCCTGACGCTGGCCAACTACTTCATCTGCGGCTGGTTCCTAGGCTACTACGACCACTACTACATCGACAGTTTCAAAATCTACTTCTCCATCATCGTCATCTTCTCCGGGCTGGGCAACCTCGCCCTCGGCATCCTGCGCTACCGCACCGAGGAAAAATCCCTCCTCCCCGCCTTCATCGAGTGCTTCAAATGGGTGCCCCTCCTCTCCCTCTTCCTCGGCGGCATCAGCCTCCACGTCTCCCAGGCCCTGCTCTGCCACCTCTTCGGCGTCGACATGAGCTGGGGCGCCACCGCCAAGGAGGTCGAGAACGTGACCTTTTTCGAGGAGATCCCCCGCGTTCTGAACCGGTTCAAATGGACGTTCGTTTGGTGCTTGGCCTGTGTCGTCATGATTGTTTGCGGCGTTTACGTCTTTCCTCCCCTTTGGCGCGTCGATACTTTTGTCGCGATTTATCCCCTCGCCACTGTTGTCGCGTGTCATTTGTTTTTGCCAATTGTGTTGAATCCGAACTTGATGCTTTTTACTTGGTAGGTGGGTGGTGGCCGGGAGGTTGGGTGGTGGGTGGGGGCGGGTGGGGGGAGGGGGAGGGGAGTGGAGAAAGGCATAAGTGGCCGCGGCCTGCATATAAGCATCTCTCCGTTTCTCCTCTAGCATATATCTCTTTCAGCATACCATTTACTCTCGCTCCATGACCACCGCGCGCAAACGGGTGCATACAGCCCGCTCTAATACCGTAATCTGGAAATAAGTAGACGAGGCTTGGATAGGAAGGATTTCTCGTTTCTCCCTCTAGCATGTTTCCCTTTCAGCATACCATTTACTCTCGCTCCATGACTACCGC
Organism: Saccharata proteae CBS 121410; assembly: GCA_010015785.1. Lineage (NCBI taxonomy): Eukaryota > Fungi > Ascomycota > Dothideomycetes > Botryosphaeriales > Saccharataceae > Saccharata > Saccharata proteae. Next base: position 41,782 of record ML978743.1, read on the forward strand.
GCGTAAACGGGTGCATACAGCGCGCTTTGGTACCGTAATCGGGAAATAAGTAGCCGCAGCCTGCGTATAAAGCATCTCTCCGTTTCTCCCTTTAGCATATTTCTTTTCAACATAC
>ML978743.1:42616-270134 GCA_010015785.1 Saccharata proteae CBS 121410
ATGGTAAGGTTTTAATGCGGTGGGCTAGAAACGGGGGGTTATATCTCTCTCTTTCTCTCTCTCTAGAAAGGGAGGGGAGGGGAGGGGCAAAATAGCTAAGTAGCTACGGCCTATATATAAAGTATTTCTCGTTTCTCCCTTCTAATTATTACTTTATCTAGGATACTATTAACTCTCGCTACGAGGCTGCCGCGCGGAAATAGGTGTATAGCACGGTTTTAATGCGGTGATCTGGAAATAGGGGGGTTGTGTGTCTCTCTCTCTCTCTCTCTACCGGTAACGCAGTCACTTCTTCTCTTGCGAAGGGACATCGGCTCGCTATCATAGGCACGTGGCAGCACACATCAACCACGCCCTCAAACCTCCCCACCCACAAACCCACCCACCCCCTCCATCCAAAGCACCAGTCACAGGGAAGACTTCAGCAAAACGTCCAGCCCATCCACGCCCCGACGCCCTAGACACACGTCGTTTGTTCCCCTGTCAGCACTGTGCTGCTTGGGTTGCTTTGAAGGACTTGTTAGTGCGGGACGGGGTCGTTGCTGACGTAGTTGCCGTTTGAGCGCTTCGGGTGGGCTGGGGGTGTGGGCAAGGTTGTTGTGGGACAGCGCTTCAACGGTGAGGGAGGGGAGGGTTGGGGATGGGGATGAGAAGGAAGGTGGTGTTGGTGGTGGTAGTGGTTGTTGTGGGGGTGTTAGTGGGTTGGCATGTGCTGGATGCTGGATGCTGGATGCATGGTTCATGTGCCAATTAAGGAACGCTTTTCTCTGGCACGTTCTCTGCGTGACGGAAGCCGCGGGACGGATGCGGTGGGATGGCTTTGAAGTGCGGTATTATAGGCTACCTATATGCTAGTGATTATTATCATTGCTATTGCTTTCCCACGTCTACTATCGTCATTACTATAGAACTTACTATAGCTACTTCAGTACTACTCGACCGAGTCTACACGGTAATAGAAGTGGTTTTTGTGCGTAGGCACTGAAATGTAATCAGTGAAGCTAGTAGTAGGCTTCACGATGACGGGAATCTGGAATTATATATAGCTAGAGAGGGATGGTAGTGTAGTGCCGACTAGCGTGCGGCGGTAATGTGTAGTAAGGATCTCGTTTATGTATAAGCGTGAGATGTAGATGTAGGGATTTAAGTAGAGTAGGAGGGTAAGAATAGTATATCATGATCGCTGTGCTAATCTCAGCTAATGTGCTCTTAAACCAGGCCTTGATTAAAGAGACAAGACTGTAGCGCCGAACCCCTTTGTCTAGGTATGCTTGGTATTAGAGCAGTAATTCCTTCCCAAGGGATACTACCTACCACACGTGACCCAGAAGACCAACGGTGATGAATCCGTAGGCATAAATCCAACACTATCCCCATCCACAAGAAAGAATCATAACACACAACCCACACGCCACCCCGCCCCTACGCCACCGGCCCCTCCAACCCACCCACACACACCAACCCCACCGTTCCACACGCCACCCCCAACCGCCCCGAGCTCTCCCCCACCCAAACCCTATACTCGTCCTCGGGCCACGCGACCCAATCCGCCACCTCAGAACTCCAAACACTGAGATCCTTCCTCGTCAACTCCAGCACGAGCGCCTCGCTCCCGCCCACCTCCAACGCGGCCGTCTTGGCGAAATCCCGCAGCTGTATCACCGGCGTCTCGACCCCGGTCGCGGCTGGAAACTGCACGTACGCCTGCACCACCGCCTTGCCGGCGCGGGCCCCGGTGTTGGCCACTGTGATGGAGATGCGGAACACGGGGTCCCAGAGCGCTGGGTTGCCGCCTGAGGTGCCGCCGGCGGGCGGGCCGGGTGTTTGCGTCGTGCTGTAGCCGGCGGGGTACGGGTATTTGGTGGATGCGTTTGCGGAGTCGGCGGCGGCGAGGGCGTCGGGGGTGGAGAGGTAGGAGTAGAGGTAGCGCCAGGTTTTGTGGAAGTGGGCGGGGAAGACGGCTTCGGAGGTGGGGGGGATGGTGGTGGGGTAGGTTGGGATTGTGGTTGTGTTTTTGGCGGGGCGGGGCGGGGGGAGGGGGGTTAGGGGGGTGAGGGCGGTGATGGTGGCGTTGGAGAGGGTGAAGGTGGTGTAGCTGAGCCCGTGGCCGAAGGGGTAGCGTGGCGTTGTGTTTTGCGCGTTTAGGTACCGGTAGTCGATGTAGAGACCCTCGGTGTAGGTGTCTTGTGGCTGGCCGAATTCGAAGTCTACGAGGCTGACGCTGGAGGGGTAGTCGGATTCTTTGTAGGGGATGCTGTAGGGGAGGTGGCCGCTGGGCGAGACGTCGCCGAAGAGGATCGAGGTCAGTGAATCCCCGGCTTCTTGGCCGGGGAGGTGGGCGAAGAGGACGGCTTTGACGGAGGGGAGGTCGATCCAGTTCTCGAGGAGGATGGGGCCGACGGTGTGGACGATCACGACGACGGTGGAGTGTTTTTCGGCGGCGGCTTGTACAAGTTTGTCGCCGTCGTGCCAGGCATAGAGACCAGAGTCTGTGCGATCGCCTGGGTTTCCCTCCACCGTGATGTAATTCTCGCCGGAGTCCGCGTTGATGAAGACCAGCGCGACATCACCGGTGTTGGCTTCGGCATTGGAAGGAAAGTCGTCGGTCAGATAGGCTGTCACGTTGCCTGCTCGACGCTTGATGGCAGTGATTGGGTCGTCCATGTATGGGTAATTCGCTGTTCCCGACCCCCATCCCATGCCCAGAGTTCCCTTGTTACAGCCCTTGTCCGTGCAAGAGTTGATGCCGTCAGGGTTGGCTTGGGCATCAGTACCAAAGACCTTCAATGGCGTGGTAGTACTGAGTGGCAAAGTGTCGTTCTCGTTCTTGAGCAACGTGATGGCGTCCCTCGCGATCTGTCTTGCAACATCGGCATGATCGCCTTGCACGTTGACAAACTCGTTGACCACGCCGACCGGAGAGATCAGCGCTCCAGGATACAACTCGCCCTTTGCGTCGGAGGTGTAAGAGGAGAAGTTTGGCTCGGGATAATCCTGGTCCTGGCCCATCTGATACCACGTGGCCAGGATTCGTGTAGCCATGTCGTTGAGCCGGTCCAGTGGGACGGTGCCGTTGAGAACAGCCTTGGTCAACTCGTACGACCACCATGCATCTCCGAGTAGAGGGACGGTGCTGTCACCTGGCATGCTGAGGTCCAGACCTGCTAATACAGATGAGACTCCTCCTATCATGGCCAGCCAGTCAGACATGACTAGTCCCTGAAATCCTAGCTCGTCCTTGAGGATGCCGTTGATGAGATAGCTGTTCTGAGTGCTGGCGGATCCGTTGACCTGTCATCTCGACCGTCAGCAAACATCTCCATAGTGGACTCAGGGATACTTACAGCGTTGTAGGCACACATGACAGCCCCAACACCAGCACGGACACCCTCAGCAAAAGGCCAAAGATACAGCTCATGCAGCGTCCGGTCATCGATATTTGCGCTATAACCCGGCTGCAACGGATTATACATTCTATACTTCTCCTGCTCATTACCAATGAAATGCTTGATCGTCGCAATAACGCCCTGGTCCTGCGCTCCCTTGATCGTCTGGGCTCCTCCAACGGCCTGAAGCACCGGGTCTGCTCCGAAGCCCTCCCAGTTGCGACCACCGCGGGGTTTGCGGCCCAGTGGTCCAACGGTAGGTCCTAGATAGACGTTGACGCCCTTTCCGCGATGCTCGGCGCCGATTGCTGCGCCGCGAGCATACATGAGCGCCTTGTCCCATGTGGCGCCGACGGTGATGCCGGCTGGGAAGGCAGTGTTGTTTTCAGTGTTCTTGACACCAAGAGCCGAGTCCTGAAGACAGAGTTGAGGGATTCCGAGCCGGTCTGCGCTGCCAGTGTTTCCGACGCATCGTCCTGTTAAGACAGTAAGCAATGGCTCATCGAGAAGCGGGATATGTGAAGATACCCATGAAATAGCCAGTCCCAGTCGTGATGTTTGTTTTCTCAGCCAACGTCATGTTGGCCACGATCTTGGCCGCTTTGGCATAGCTCTCGCTCCAATCCGATACCCAACCACCATGAGGTGTTGGATAGTAAGGCAGCGCATTATAGCCATCCGGAACCGCCTCTGCGTTTCCGCAGCAAAACAACCAAGACGAGAAAATCAGAAGGAGGAAAAGGGATAGCAAAGACTGAGATTGAAACATGGCTGCACACCACTGCCTACCTAAGAGCAGACGACCGATAGCACTCAAGCCAGATGAAAAGAAGACCACCGGTCACACCTTATACCCCTACCACCAGTCACGCATCGACAGCGGCGGCGGCAGCGGAAGCAAAGACACCTCAGCAACGACACCACCGACCGACTAGGCTGGAAAGTCGAGAGTGCTAGCACAGCTCTCTCTGCCACCGACAGGACCATACCGTGTTCCCTCCGCATCAGGACGCCCATCGCCTGTTCCACCTACCCATACCCAGCCCCTTCATCCCCCAACAAGGTAAGAAAAATACCCCATGCCCACCTTACCCGCCATCGTCCGTCCATCCAGCCCTAGCGAGCCCGTACAAACGCAGCCAACTGAACTGAACCCGACTACCCTCCTGTCGATCGAGGCCTCGAGCCCGAGCGAGGAGCCTGAGTGACGGGGGAGCCAGAGCGACGGGGGAGCCTAAGCATGCGACGTGGAAGCCTGAGCGACGGGGCATCCTGTGCCATTGCCTCCCGACCAACTAAGGTAGAGACCTTTAACCGAGCGGGCGTCCAAAACCCCGTATCGAACGACTCGCTCTCCGGAGATTAGTAGCAGAAAGGGTGTCAGCAGGCAGGCACGCGAGCGGATCTGAGAGTCTGTCGCCGGGGGCTGGGCTCCGGAGTTCCGCCGTCCGGGGAGGTGGATGGGTGGGTGGTGATGGGGTGGAGTGGTGGTGAGTCGGATGGGGATGACGTTAACGTTAAGTTAGGTAGCGAGGTGAGCGCTTGGTTCTGCGGGCCAGAAGTGTCGCACGGATGAGGCACGCGATGGGTATGGGGATGGATGGATTGGTTCGTTAGCGGTGTGGCTGCGGTGTTGGCATAGACGGGCGTGCGAGAGCAGATGCGAGGCCAGATTGCAGTGATGGGAGCCTTAGGTGCGCGATGAGGTGCCCTGGGCTGTGGTGGTGGCCTGCCTGTGGGGTCCGTGGGTTTTGCACTGCCAGTCCACCTACCTCTACAACCATGTACCTACGACACTCTGGACTCGGTCGCAGTATCTAACGTGGACCTCTCTACAACTCTTTGACGGACAACTCACTCGGCGACATCAGAGATCCATCGTGGAGTCCTCGCTTGCCCATAACGTTAGTCAAGGCACCTCTCGCACCTCGACAAAAGAGTACATCTTCCGTTACAGTAGTTACCTACACCAAAGCCCACCTCAGCATCCCCACCTCCTCGCTTGCGATACCGCGGAAAACAACAGAAAACGACGCTCGACTGAAAATCCCACGACCTTCCATCGTCGACGGGAGAGTGGACTTGCCTCCGTGCATCCATCCATCCGGGAATCGCTTCGACTGCCTACATACATGTACGCAGTGCGGACCTAACTTCAACGACCCAATTCTTGCGGATCCTCCAACCTGTTCCTATAGGTACTCGATCGACAGGAGAGAGATACCAAGAATGGTACACGAGCGACGCCGCGTTTGTCGACGGCGATGCCGCAGCAGGTAGACTGTTGTCGAACGACATTAACAGATCATTGCACCCAATCACTCACAAGTCCAACACCTCGATCCAGGATTTGGATTTCTTTCATTCCATTCCTATTCATCATTCGTCCATGACTCGTGATGCTACCTACATTCAATCAAAAGACATGCATTCCCATTACACATGTCCTCGACGAGACCGGGGAAATTCACAACGCCTCGTGCCAGAAGTTTTTTTCCTTCGCGCCCATAAGTGTTCCGTTGCTCGCTTTACCAAGCTCATTCGGGAGAAGCTTAGTTGGAGGTGCCGGACGGGTGACCCGGCGGCCTCACCGTCTCGTCTCCCTGCCTGATGTTGCTCCTGACATCATCGTTGCCGGGCTGGCTCTCAGCGTACATGCGAGCCTTATCCTCGGGGCCGCCAGGGCCTTCGAAGTCGCCGGCCTTGGTCAGACTGGAAACACAACGCCGTCAGCTTCTGAACGCTCGAGGGAACATGCCACTAGTGGCGGTTGGTGAGGGGAGGGGCTCAAACATACCGACCAGTGCCCTTCTGGATGTCGCCGCCCTCCTCGAGCGGGATGGCGCGGTTGTCGCCTGAGCCAGAGGCAGCGGAGCCGTAGAGGACGGAGCCGCCGGGGAACTTCTCTGCGCCGTTGACGTCGACGCCAGACTCTTCAGCTGTGGAGGAGGGACGTCAGCAACTGCTTTCCTTTCGTGCAGGAGAGGTCATGTGGGAGGGAAGACCAGGATGGGATGAACAGTTGAGAGGACATGGTTACATACTCGAGTTGCTGGCTCCGTGACCGTGCTGGGCAGACCTGTTGGCGTCGTGGCCGTGCTTGGCGGTGTGGGAGTTGAGGTCGCGCTCAGCCTTGGCGGCGATGTCGAGGGGGTTCTGGCCCTGGTATTCGGCAGACATTGTTGTAGAGGTTGTGGTGTTGTGGTTTTGAAATTGAAAAGGTATCGGGTGTGTTGTGAAGGTAGTTTTGGGGTATCTCAAGAGTGATGTGGAAAGTGGTGTTGTAGTATAGAGTAGAAGAGATGTGTGTCGTGGGCGAGTCTTGGGGGTTTTGAATGAGGGGTGTTGATGGTGGAGGGGTGTGGGTTTGGAGGTTATGATGTAAGGCGGAATTGATGATGTCACAGGAAATTTGGGAAAGGTCCGAATTTGGCACCACCGCAGAAAGATGCACGCAAACCCCACACAAACCGCATCATTTGAAGAGGGGACAGAGGCGCGCAGGGATCGAGCTTTGCTGCTGCTGCACAGGCGCACAACCTTGTGGCCCTTTTCGCCAGCGTCCCTTGGTCCTGCAAAAGACGTCATACATCGTCGAGTGGAGCACCATGGTGGATAATTTGTGTACCCACGTCCCCAGCCCGAGCCATCAATCGCTCTCACATCAGCACATCAGCACATCGCTCTGCAATGTCATCCCAACAGTCAACACTTCTTTGTGCGCATCTGTTTCGACAAGTCGTATATGTATTTTGAATTCGGGCATCCTTCATCTGCATCTATCAGCCCTATCGCAAGGAACGAATTAACCCACTGGCCCCCATGCAGAGAGGAGTCGTTGCGCCTAGGCCGTTCAAAAGAGCTAATAACTTCTACAGCTCCCGCCCGGCGGAGAGGAGAAAGGAAATTGAAAGGGGGTTTGGTGATTGACCATCCAGAATCGTCAAAAGTTGCTCTTCCATCTTAAGAAGACTCGTCTGGAGATGCTGAGCCTCCACCAACTCGCTACTGCCAAAACTTGAGACTAAAGGGGAAAAGTGTTGTATGAAAAGGAACCAAGTCGCACAATTTGTCAGAACGGGTATGGGACGAATCCGGAACCCGAGCCGGCTTCATTGCGACGCTCATCTCAGCCTCGCGTCCATACCCTGCTGCAACTCCTGCTCCAAGCCCATCTCGCTGACACCGCCGCCCGCCTCCTGGGGCCTCGGGTTCTCGTACGCGCGCGGGTCATAGTGCTCCGGAATAGGGACGCTGGGCTGGGCCGGTCCCATGCCGCTCGCAGTCGGCTGGATGCGCACCATCTGCCTGAACCGATGCACCTCCGCCAGAATCATCTTCTTCATCTCGGCAATGTCCTCGACCACCTCGAAATGGAAGTCGAACGTCGTCGGGCAGGCCGGCTCGTCCGAGGCGTCGTGCCAGATGTGGAGGTAGCGGTGCTCGAGCGCCTCCTCGACGGAGATGCGCGAGGATGGGTCAAACGCGAGCATGCGGTCGAGCAAGTCGAGGGCGTCGGGGTTCGCGGAGCGGAACAGGGCCTGGAAAGACACCTTGGGCATGTGGGGGAGGTTGCGAACGTATTCCTGGGCGCGGGGGGATCCGATGCGGGAGAGAGTCTCCGAGTTGGGCGTGCCCAGGTAGTGCAGGATCTGGTTGAGTTGGTCGACATAGTCGCGGCCCTTGAAGAAGGGCTTGCCGCCGAGAAGCTCGGCCAAGATGCAGCCAACGGACCAGACGTCGACTGGGAGATGTTAGCCGCAATGGCACACCGTATCGGTTTTGTAGACTCACTAGCTTTGGTGTAGCTCTGGAAGCTGAGCATAATCTCGGGCGCGCGGTACCAGCGAGTGGCCACGTACTCGGTCATGTAGCCGGCATTCTCCTCCGGATCCATCGAGAAGCCTCTCGCGAGACCAAAGTCGCAGATCTTGAGCTCGCAATCGGCGTTGACGAGCAGGTTTCCGGGCTTGAGATCGCGATGCAGCACGTTTGCCGAGTGAATGTACTTGAGGCCGCACAGAATCTGGTAGATGAAGGACTGGAAATGGGCGTCGGTGAGGGGCTGGCCGGAGCGGATGATGGCAGCCAAGTCGCACTCCATGAGCTCTGGGATTGGGTCAGCCTTGCCCCCGCAAACGTGTCCAGGCTCTCGTACCCTCATAGAGATAGCACTCGTTGAAGTTGTCGGGGCGCGGGATGTCCATGTCGTAGAGGCATGTTATCTATTGCTTCTTGTATCAGTAGCGGCATCTGGTATTGTGGGTGGTCGGCGCGATGCATACGTTGCGGTGACCTGGGAGCTGTTAGTAAGGCCTCAGCCTTGTTCCGCTTCAAGAGGCATGGAAAGCTCACCTCTGAAGTGCTGGAGCAACTTGATCTCCCTCAGCGCGCGCTTGGCGAGGATCTTCTTGCTGAAGACATTGGTGACCTTTTTGATCGCGACGCCCTCGTTCGAGGTGTTGTTCTGGGCCGCACTGCGCTATCGCGTGAGCACTTCTCCACAGACCCTGGGGTTTGTACCACCGCGTACCAGACAATGCCGTATGCACCCTGACCCAGCTCCTTGGTGACGGTGTAGCGCTCGTCGACGATGAACTCCTGGTTGAAGACCTTGAAGATCTTGCGGCCGGAGAGATCTGACATGGCGGCGGTGGAGGCGAAGTCAGAGAGGAGGTGGGATTGTGATTGCGGCGCAAGCTGAGCGGCGCAGTGGACCTAAGTAGTCGAGGGTACTCCGTAGGCGCCGAGGCTTGTACGGGCAGTCGAGCGGGCCGTTGCGCACGCGCGTGAGAGAGCGACAGACCGGAGGTGGCGGCGGTGGGAGGAGGGCAAGGCTGGCCTTGCTGGAAGACGGGGAGTGATTGACACGGGCGCGGCAAAAGAAAGGCCTTGGGGTGCTGCGGTTTGGTGTGGGTGTGGGTGTGGGTGTGGGTGTGTGTGTGTGGGAGGCAGCTTTGCTGATGTGGTGGGGTATGGGTGCTAGTATACGAACAAGGGTCAGAGCTGGGCACAAGGGCCCTCAGGCTGCCCTAAACTCCAGCCCTAATGTCCCAGCGCCCTGCCCGCCCTCTCCGCCACAGCCTACAAGGCCGCCCTCAAACCACAAATAAACACCCACCTCACCCCCTCTGCGTCGAGCGGTATGCCACGACTCGACTCCGGTCTCATGTGCTGCCAGAGCCTCTCTCGCGGTGAGCCGGCGGACATGCCTCCAGACATTAGCCGCGACGCCGTGCCGTCTGCATCCGCCCCCACCTTCAAAGCGAACCGGAAACAAAGGTACCCACCCGCCTCCTCTCAGCTATTATGCCGCAAACTCCAACGCCTGAGCCACTCCCGCGTACTCATTATTATTTCGTCTACTCCTCTTCAAAGGAGAACCGTCTTCTCGCAGGACTCGGCCTGCCTTCAGAACCTGCTGAAACCGGAGACATTGGACTGCCGTTGCCCGCCCGGTGCGTCATTGGGCTGACCGGCACATCGCCATTGTGAATCACCTGCCGAATGTCCAGCGGGTTGACGAGCGCCGGTCTTGGCCTTGTTCGTACCGGAGGCGGCGCAGTCGGCGTCGAAGGCGCTGTTTCGGGCGTTCCATTGTACTTCCGCTCTCTGTGCATCATCGCCTGCTTTTCCGACAGCTGGTGGCCATCTGCCTCAGACAATGGCGGCAAGTCTCCAGGCATCTCGAAAATCTGCGTCGCGCTGGCGTCGACCTCGGAGGCCGCGTATGGCGTTGTTGACGCAGTTGTCCGCTGCCAGGACCCGTGCGAATTTCCATTCGACCCGTCCAGCTCGGCTTCAGATGCCATCGCCATGCTCGGCCGGGAGTTTTGCACCTCGCTTCTTTGTGATTTGAGCTGCGCAGCGAGCTTTCTGTAGCGTCTCCGCCAAAACAAAAGACCCAGGAAGGACGCGACGGCGATGACCGCGACAAAACAACCGATCGCTATACCTGCGATGGCACCGGCATTGATTGGACTTGTTCCAGATCCATCTCCACCGTCGTCGTCGGAGCTGCCGTCGTAATCCGGAGGCAGAATGGCCCTTATCGTCGCCTGCGTGTCGCTCAGAAACGAGCACTCCGATACGCTGAAATTCTGCCGCTCGTAGTCCACTATCAAATACGTCTCCTGAAGGAATGTCCTTCCAAAGACGTACTGTGACTCGTTCTGGGCGCGCCGGAGCGGGAAGTACCTGCTGCTGTTTGCAAGTCCCTGATAAGGCGATTTGGCTGTCAAGTCGAACGCCGAATACGCCAGCGTGATGTTGATCGTGTCTCCGCCGCTGGTGTCGTCTCCAAGCACAAAAGTTACATTAGGGTCCATCGCCCGGATGGATTCGTAGGTGGTCTCATCGACGAGATATAAGTCAGTCGCTTCATCGTAGGTGAGCCCGAAAGCCTCCTCAAACTGCTGACACGCATCCAGTGGGAGCCAGATCTGAGGAACGGTCGAGTCTATGTACATCAGGACCGGAGTTGGCAAGAGGTCGACGCTGTTGCCGTCGGGCGTGTTCATCGTCGCGCCTTGCAGTCCAACAACAAGGTCCCGCTCGTTATCAGGAGCGAAGCTGAACGAATGCTCGTTCGTTATATGGCGAGAATCGTCATAACCGCCCAGAGTCAGGCTTGCCAAAACTTTGGTCCGTCCTGGATCGATTTAGCACCTGCTCCGACAATCGAGAGCGCAGACTTACTGTACTCGTTCCCGGCTGTATAACCATACGAAAGACTAGGAATCAACCCCTCCTCTTTCAACTTGGTCATATAACTGGGCGACTCTTCAGTGAAACTCGTGAAGTTGGTGCCCTTTGGATTCAGTCCGAGAAAACCGAGATAGAAATCCAGGGTATAATATGCGCCAACGGTCGTATTCTTGATCGTCGGCCCTCCATCGCCTTCACCTCCAAGGCCAACAGTCTCATAACCGTACTCTGCAGCGCCAGTGTAGCCCAGATCCTCTTCCGTCCACAGCGAAAAATTGCCAATTGGGTCCCAGGAAGTGGAATTCGAGATGTCGAACGTGCCCCCCCGAGCATCAGGACAACTGGAAGAATTGGTCCACGCGCATCCTTCCGGCTGGACTACCCAAGTCTGCGCGCTGGCGGTGGAAGCGAAGACGCGGACGAACTGTTCGGGGGTGCCGACCCGCAGCGTGAAAGACGACCACGAGCCGTCAATGCCGTCCCAATTCTGATCCGGACTGAAAACGAGCGGGGTGGTGGTCGACTTTTTGGAGGTGGAGCGGCGCTCAAGGGCGCATGCGATTTGCAGACCGAGGACGTAGAGGGCGACCAGGGTCAGGCGGGAGAGGGAGCAGATGGAGCGACGCGAGGTCATGTCAGCGGGATGTCAGCGGGATGTCAGCGGCACCGTGGTGGTCGTCGGTTGCACAATGATGGCCAACAGCGCCGACATGGTCTGGCAGCGACAGCAGCAGAGACGACGCAGGGAGACGACACAGGGCAACGAAGGAAGTGAAGATTGGATGCACGCGCGGTTTCTTGCGGCAGCACCAGCCAGCAGCGAACGGGGTCGCGATTATTGGGCTCGGCATTCTGGGGCAAGGTGCGCAGAGACTTGATGGGCGAGCGGGCGGCGGCCAGATCGACAAGGTTTCGCTGGGCTGGCTCGCTGGCAAGTCGGAGCCGGTGCGCAGGAAGGACATCGACGGTTGCCCGGCAAGGCTGGCCACCTGTCTGGCCCACATCTGCATCTCGACTCCATCACAGTGTTGCGATGCGGCCAGGTCGACGACGAAGTCTGCCAATCACGCCTTCGACACGCCTTCAACCCCGTGCTTGGCGGTCGTGTGCTGCTGTGGGAGACTGCCGCTGATGGTGATGGCTTCGGCCGTCATGGAGAACACCGACAGCCAAGCCCTTCGCTACGGTGAGAAGGGAAGATATGGTACCGAGGGTACGTAATCTTGGGCTCGGCGTGGACGAGACCAGGAGTCTTTCTCTACTGGCCTCGAGCTTTTCGTAAGATACCTTACTCTTGCTTGGGAGCGCTGACGACAGGGCTTGCAAACTGCTCATCTGGACCAAACAACTCTGCGGAGAAGGCGTGGAAAAACATGACTGACAGGACCTGATTAAGGACCGAGGAGAGCTTTCCGCGCTGCATTTGAATGACTCGATGAGCGAATCTTGAAGGCGCCGTTGAGGATGAGTGACAAGAGGAATTTACTACGACATTTCGTGATTCCAAGTCAATATTCACTGCAATCACAATCCAGACAGTGGTGGGGTGCTTCTTTGGTGGAGACGGACGTTGAGAACGCTGACCTCCTCTACATCCAGCACAAGATCACTGCACCACATACAAGTACCGTTCTGTGACGACTGATCATCTAATAACACATCCCATACATCACTCTTCGCCTCTTCTTCCTCCAACAAAAAAAGCAATAAATCTTATCCCAGTATCTCAGTACCTTTAACTTCAACCCTACAACCACACATCAATGACATTCGCATCAACACCACGTGCAATTTCCTCTCGCTCCGCCGAAACTCCTCGTCCAAGCGTCCATTTCTCCAACGGCCTGGATCGTGCATGGGTGGCATCACCCAAGCCTCGATGACAGCGGCACGCAGCTACACCGGAAATGGATAAGCACCACGGTCTGGGACCATATCGCGGCATCTTCAGGCACAGCGCTAGAATCAGCAACCGTCAGACCGTCGCATCCGCCCATCGTAACTATGGATTCTTCCTTCGCTTCGGTTCGCTTCGCTCCGCTGCGCCTCTGGACTGCGCCCGCTCCGGGAGGGGAGCTTGCAAAGCATCGCTTTTGTCGTGCAGCGGGAGAAAGTAGAAATGCAACGTTGTTCCCGCTCAGAACCGAAAGCTTGAGTTACAACGATTACCAATTTTGGATGCTGCGGTTCGACGTCTGAACAGTACCGGGTCTCGTCCGAGTTGGCCATCCCTTTCCAACTACCTGACTTGACATCGCGCTGGTAGGCGATCGTGGCGATGATTGTCACTTAGCGGACCAGTGAATTAATTGACAGGGGAGCGGACGGACTGCATACGGGGTCGGCTACTCTGATTACAGATGAACGGTTTCATCGCTCGATAAGCTTAATTGGCTCGGATCGACGTACCCGCCGCCGACATGCTTCTTGGTTATATTTGTTGCATTTCCTTTGTAGATTAATTACCTACGCGGCTGCACGCCGTTCGTTGTCGGACGAGAGTTGCGTGACCAAGGGACTTTATTGGATCATGCCGTGGCTGCTATTTTGTTTCTTGTGGGGACTTGTTGGTTGTGTTCACGGTAGTGGTGGGTTTGCGAGAGGTTTGTCACAGCTCTGTACTCGTGTTCCCATGATGGATGTTGGATATTCTGACTTCGGATACCAGTACCTCATTGGATTAATTCCACGACGTCTGCGGGATTGGATAGACCATCAGTTGTCTCTACACCTTCGTTTCCTACCTTCTGCTCATCCACTTCATGCGATTACGATGGAACCACTCCGCTTCCCTCTCTTTCATTTCCACCTTCAACACCTACACCAAGCCACTCAAACACAACAATACCATTCCTGCCAACAATAAATCCCTATGACAGCAGGACTCCTCTTCCCTCACTCTCCCCACCTTCAACGCCTACACCTCACAACGCAAACACAACAACCCCTCTAACCCACACCCCATGGACGTACTGGAACGCGACCACCATCTCCAACACCACAACCTCCTCCTCCTCCATCTCCGCCGACCCCACCGAACTAACCTTCGACATCGGCTTCGACCCCTTCTTCGCCATCGAAGGCAACAACTTCTACTACGGAAACCTGGTCGCGCACATCGAGTCCGCCGTCGCGTCTCTGAACCTCCCCACCGTTTTCTATGTTCAGACAGGTGTTGCGCCGCCTTTGGAGACGGGATCGCCGGACCCGAGCACGGGGAAAGATGGTGGGGCTGGGAGTGGTGGGAACGGAGGGACGGGTGTAGGCGAGCCGAAGGGATTGAATGGTCTTTTCAAGTCTCCGGCTTTGGGCGCTATTGTTTCGGCTGTTGGAGATGCTGTTGGAGAGGCTGCTGGAGGGGAGAGCGGAGGTGGGAGTCCATCACCGCCCACGGGATCTGGCAATGGCGCTACCAACGGCAACGGAAACGGAAACGGAAACGGAAATACAGGATCTCCACTAAACCCAGCATCTCCACCAAGTCCGGATGGCTCAACCGGGCAATCTTCCAGTGGTGAGCAGCGTGGCGCTTCTTCGACTGCGGGCTCAGGATCAAGCCCACCCGCAGCATCTGGCAACGGCGCTACCAACAGCAACGAGGGATCTCCACCCGGTAACGACGGTTCAGCCGGGATGTCTGGACTCAGCGTTGGAGTGACCGGAGTCGCAGGTGGTCGCGCGCCAGAGACAGTAAATGCTCTTCCCGACTCCCCGGGGTTGGGAGCTATCGTCTACGCTGTTGGTCAGGAAGCAGGCAGGAATAAAGCAGCTGGAGCCGGGAGCGGGGGGGCAGAGCCAGCTGGAGGAGATAAGATTGGCGTTGTTAAGGGTGGGTCTTCTGAGTCGGAGGGTCGAGGAAATCAAGCTGCTGGAGGAGAACCAGCTCATGGAAATCAACCAGTTGGAGCCGGCCACGCTGGTTCAGAGCCAGGTGCGGCATCTGGCAATAATGTTGTGGCCGGCCTCCTTCCTCTCTTGTCACGGGTTGGGCAGGCTGCGGCAGGGCAGTCGACATCGCCGGGTCAAGGAGGCCAGCCATCTCGAGGAGGCCAGTCGGCTCAAGGAGGTCAATCTCAAGGAGGTCTGCCAGCGCAAGGAGGTCAACTGGCTCAGGGAAATCAACCTGTCCAAGGCGCTCAAGGAGTTCAACCAGATGGAGCTGGTCAGGCAGGTTCAGGCTCTACAGGATCTGACAGTGATGGAGCCGTCGGGCAGGCTGCTGGGGGGTCTCCTCCATCGCCATCTCAAGCACTGCCCATGCTTCCTGTACTCACCATCGGATCGCATCAATACACCGCCAACGCTGCCACGCAATACTATCTCGCACTCGGGCAAACGCTGACGCCAGGAGGCGCCGCAACTCTCGATGGTACTTTGCTCAGCCTCGGACCTACAGCTTCGTATATTGTAGTGGATGGTTCCACACGCGATATTCCCAGGCCAATAACCACGCAAGCACCAGCGTATACGCCAGGAAGCTCCAACGGGATCCCATCATTTAATATCGGAGGCCAGATCCTTACTCCAGGTGGCGCCATCACAATATCTGGCAACACCATCTCTCTCGACATTGCGGCTTCGAACCTGGTCGTCAACGGCGTGACAAAATACCTAGGGGACTCTGACTCAGAATCTGGTGTCACAGCCGGGCCTTTCCTCACTGTTGCCGGCACAATCTACGCGGCTGTAGATGGCACTTCCTTTGTCTACGGAAGCCAGATCCTCACGCCTGGCGATGCCATAACCGTGGGCAGCAACCGTATCTCGCTGGATGCAGACGATAACTATATCGTCATCAACGGCCAAACCTCCTCACTTCAACATACAAACCCTTTCATCACAGGAGCGCCTTACCTGATCATTGACGGTGCAACCATCACACCGACCACCCTTGGCAGGAACAGCGCCACAGGCTACAAAATCAGTTCCCAAACCCTACTCCCCGGCAGCTACATCACCCTCTCCGGCTCCATAGTCTCACTCTCACCCTCCTTCAACGCGCTCGTCATCAACGGCAAAACCGAGCTCCTAACCCCACAAATACATACATGGCTTCCGACACTCTCTTTCAGCAATTCTGTTCTCGGATCTGGGTCTGGTCCGGGTTCAGGTTCAGGTTCAGGTTCATCTCCCAATCACCTGAACCTTCTCGCCGCTATACTCGGCTCCGGCCACACATACCTCATCGCCGGCCAAACACTCACTCCCGGCGCCATCATCACCGTCACCAGAACTACTATATCCCTTCTCCCAGACGCGTCCGCCGCGGTTGTAAACGGCGTCACGCAGACCCTTGTTGCAAACTCTCCATTTTCCATCCCCGCCGTCACTACCGCAAGCGGTGCCGCAACCGGTCCAGCTCCTCCCAACGCCTCTCCGAACCCGCCCATTCTGACTATAAATGGTCTCACCTACACCGCCGCATCTCCTGGCCCACCACTAAGGTACCTCATTGATGGGCAGGTGTTAACGCCTGGTGGCATGATCGTGCTGCACGGAACCACGATATCGCTGTCTCAGATGGCGACGGCGTTGGTGGTGGGTGGGAGTACTGAGATATTGGGCGGAGCTGGGACGACTACTGCAACGGCGGTGGTCGGGGCGATGGGGAGTCGTGGGGGGAGTGGTAGTGGCACTGCTACGGCGGTGATGACGGGGATGGGTGGGACGGGGAAAGTGCCGTCTGTTGTTGTTGGCAGCGGGTCGACCGCGACGGGGACGGCGGCGGTGGAGGGAGGAGGGGGCAAGGGAGTTGAGGTTGAGATGGGGTTTGTTCTGGGGATTGCGTTGGTGGGAGGATGGTTTTGGATGGTGGTTTGATGGATTTTCCTTGTCAATTTCTCTCAAAATGGGCTTCAGTGCGTTTTGCATTCTGCGTGGGAGTTGCTACTGGGCGGATTTTCGGATAAGGTGTAGTATAAGATTTGAAGAGGCGCAGAGGTGTTTCTCTGGGCGGGATAGGGTTCTCAGAATTGTTGCTTGGTACCAGCAGAGTCTTGCGGAAGGAGAGCCATCTTTATTATCAAACTATGTCCTGGCATATCTACCGGATCAAATCTGAATAGCCAGATTTATCCTCCCAAACCGGGAATGTTGATTTAGTCGTGCACAAATATACCGGATGGTAGCACCTGTCCTATATTCATTTGCCGTTAGTATTCGACTCCCCAACAGGCAAATTGAGTAAAGAATATGGGAGGGCAAGATCAGAAACAGAATCGCGTCCTTTTCAATCACCACTTTGGGTGTCAAAGTGAGCTGGGTAATAACGAATGTTGGTTCATCCTGTTGAACGTGGGGTGCGTGTAGCGAAGGAGGAGGAGAGATGTACATACCTCTAGTGTCCAAGCTGGACACAGGGCTGAGGCGCCCTGTTGTTCCTACTATCAGTAGAGACAGAGAAGTCGGAGAGAAAATTCCTCGAGGTTGGCGGATGAGAGAAGAGAAATCGAAGTCCCTGATGATCATTGTGGATCACCGGCGAAACACCGCGCCGACGTCCGCGATCGATGACGCCCTGGCGTGCCTCACCAACCACCACCCCATCCATTCCAACCACCTCCTCCCCTTCCACCACCATGACTTACCCAAGTCATGCCGTTGATGCGCATTCCCTACACCGAGCCCCTACCCCTCCCCAAAATCTTCCCCCCTAGCGCCTCCTCCCTCACCGGCGCCATCACCGCCCTAACAACTTTCCTCTCCGCTCCGCCATCACCACACCTCAAACACGACTCCGCGCGCAATGGCCGCACCATATTGCTCACTGGCGCGGGGATATCGGTAGCATCAGGTTTGGCGGATTATAGAGGCACGGCGGGCACGTACACGTTGAATAAGACCTATCGACCAATTTATTATCATGAGTTTGTGGCCAGCCATGAGGCGAGGAAGAGGTATTGGGCGAGGAGTTTTCTGGGCTGGACGAATCTGCATAAAGCGAGGCCGAACGCCACACATTGGGCTGTGAGGGATTTGGGAGCGTTGGGGGTGGTAAATAACGTTATCACGCAGAGTACGTCTACCCCAACCCAAACCCTCTTCAATCGATACCCGTCAAGTCGGACGAGGAAGTCAAATGACTAAATGTGCTTCTCGCAGATGTCGACTCCTTTCATCCCCACGCGCACCCCTCTCTCCCAACCATCGAACTCCATGGCTATCTCCGCTCCCTCGTCTGCCTCACCTGCCGCAGCGAATACTCCCGCCAGTCCTTCCAGACCCAACTCTCCACTCTGAACCCTGCCTGGTCCGCCTTTCTCGACGAAATGCTGGCTAGCGGCGCCCTGACAACCGAGAATCCCGAGGAGAGACGCAGGAAGGGGTTGAAGACGAATCCGGACGGCGACGTCGACGTGCCGAACGTGGATTACAGTACATTTCGATACCCCGCGTGTCCTGTATGTCAGGAAAAGGCTGCTGCGAAGATTCAGATCGACAAAGATGGCGCGTGGCTATCAACATCCCAAGCAGGTATCCTCAAACCCGCAGTCATCATGTTCGGCGAGTCTATTCCTGGGCCTGTCAAGCTAGCCGCTGAGACTGCGGTCGATGAGGCGAGTAGGATCCTTGTGTTGGGTAGTAGCTTGGCTACGTACTCGGCGTGGCGGCTGGTCAAGAGGGCAAAGGAGAACGGGATGCCGATTGGGATATTGAACATTGGGGGTGTGAGGGGCGAGGAGGCGTTCTTCAAAGAGTTGGATGAGTTGGGAGACCGAAATAGGGGGGAATTGGGGGTGAGGTCGGATTTAGGTGTTGGGGTGGTGCTGCCGGAGGTTGTGGGGAGGTTGGGTGAAAGAGGTTAGAGGGAGAGAAGAAGTGACTAACATATAATGGATAGAAAATGAATGGATAGAGTCTGTAGCTGTAGCTTGCGTCGGCATTGGAGATAAATACGACTTATCCTATGCTTAACCTTGTAGTAAGGTACTCTGAGTCTGCTAAAAGTTCCTCTCTGTATGATGGTCACGAACTTGACAGAAAATCGAGGAGTGAATCATTAGTAGTCAATAATCACGATCACGATCATCACTTACTTTCCCTATCACTAAGGAGGATAATTGAGATGTGTAGTAATAGCCAGATCAAAGTCGACGAATGACGAGGAGACCTACGAACATTCCTACATCATACTATTAATTGCATCAAAGGAGTGGAAGTGAAGTAATCCAAGATAGTAGGGATTATTGCACCGAAAAGAACCTCTCTCTACTGATTTTATATCCGTCCGAATAAGCTTACTAGAATCTTCCATTACTGGAAGGCACATGACTAAAGATCGGTTCGGCAGATATAAGATCCACTGTAACCCTCTAGCCTTAGGAAAAGTTACTCAAAGAAGAAATGATGTCGGCAGGAAGATATGAGAAATAAATTGCCCTCTACCACTTGCCGGTTCCAGTTCCTATCTTCAAACGGATGGCCGCTTAGTTCTAGACATGCATTTGCGTTTTCTAAACTCCCGGTGGCGACAGTATCTAGCATCAAGTTCCGAAGCACCCTATTATCATCCTACGAAAATAATGCTTTCCTGCATCACTATACTCACTAAACTTCCATCATTGTGGATTCAGTGTCACTCTTATAGAGGCCTCATACCTTATTATGACCTGGTTTATGGATCAACGACTAATCGATATCCGAGGTCTCGTATAGCGTAGAAAGGAGGCGGTGGTATCTATTACTATTCACTACTTTCCGAAAAAGTATCTCGTCATCTCTATACTCTAGCTTGCTAATAAATTGTGATCTGTTGGACTAAGATCTTAGTTGATTTACAAGAAAAAAGTAAAGAAGACAAAGAAAAAAATCGTTGATGATGTATACCATCACCTCCCATCCCTGCTAACCCCCGCCATCACTAAGACCTACAATGAGATATCAACAATTCTGCTCCGCCGTATGGCATGCTAGTGAGATCGCTATCCTCTTTGCGATCGCGAGGAAGAGATGTTAGTTGTGGGGTTTTCCTGGAGAAGAGCTTGCTTCTATATGTAGTAATGGAGAGATTACTAAGCCGAATAGCGACAGGAGGAGTGCCAGCTGATTTCTCCATCACCGGATTGTTGCTAGGACGTGTGACCTTATGCGTAGTCACAGGCACTATAGCTTGTGGTTCCAGCGTGGTCTGGGTCAGCGAGAGCATGATTATGATAAGAATCAGCTTGGAGATGCCTCAGTTATAGTAATTCGAGAAGTACCTAGATAGTAACGTCATGGTAGAAACCGCTGCTATAATCCCATGTTTTCACTATAAGGCTTTTGCCCTGACGATATAACTAGACAATGCTAGTTATTGTGCTCAACGGCAAGCCGCGAGTATGGTTTCCACCATTGGAGAAGCTGCTGCCCCAAAGTCAGAGCAAGTACCTCCAGCTATTGCGGCGAAAGATAAGCCGCAAGCAAGCTCTCAACGATAAAAGAGACCATGACCTCGCATCCCAAGACCCAAATTAGAAATCAGCACCCTCCCCAATCCTACCCTCAACGCCCATCATTATACCTACTCATCCCCCTCAACCTAGGCCCCCACCTCGCAAACCCCAACGGCACCGCCCCCAACGCCAACGCAATAAACCCCAGCAAACTCGTCGCCCACCCCACCCCCAAACTCCCAAACATCTGCCTCGCAAACAGCGGAAAGCACGCTCCCAGAATATATCTCAGCATGGTATTCCCCGCCATCGCGCTCGCTCCATAAAGCGGCCCATACGTCTCCACGATATACAGCAGACACGCCATGAAGACGAGAATGTTGCCCATAGCAAAGAGGGCTTCGCCGATCAAGGGAGCAATCCAGTGGATGTTGGGCCGGGCGGTCCAGGCGAAGATGAAGAGGCCGGTGGGGATGAGGAGGGAGCCGGGGATGGCGATTGCGAGGTGTCGTTCTGGGAGGAGGGGAAGTTGTGGTTTTCCCGCGGCGATGGAGGCAGAGGTGCGGCGTTTAGCAGCCAGGCCGGCGAGGATCATGAACGCGGCGCCGAGGAGGACGCCGATGATCATGCTGGCGAAGGTGAGGCCTTGGGCGCCGAGGTCGAAATCGTAGGTTAGACCGAGGATGGTGGGGAGGGCGGCGAAGAATATGTACAGCACGGAGAAGGTGAAGGCGACGTAGAGGCTGAAGAGGCCGACTATGGGTTCGGTGAAGAGCATGTGGATGGGGCGGGTGAGGGTGACGGTGATGAAGATTTTCAGGGTCGAGGAAAGGGGTGGGGAAGGGAGGCCGGAGGCACGGCCGAGGCGTTGGGCGCGTTGGGTTAGGATGCGCTTTTTGTAGGTTTCGTGGAGGAAAAAGGCCGGGGTCAGGAAGATCGCGGCGAACATGAGAGTTACCCAGGCTTGCCAGCGCCAGCCTTTGTATTGAGAGACGTAGCCGCCGATGAGTGGGCTGGGCGTTGTCAGTCTTCTGTCGCAAGATTCATTTGAGGAAAGAGAACATACCCCAGTCCGGGACCGAGAAAAGGTGTAGTCACGGTCAGAATACTAGGAAGTACCCGCTCGTGAGGAAGCCATACATCAGCCATAGTTCCGCTGGTGACGGTCAGTGAAGGCGATCCGAAGAGTCCCGCGAAGAAGCGGCAGACTGCAAGAGCCGCAATGCTGTTGGCGAAGCCGGACCCAAGAATGAACAAGGCGAAGACTGGACCGCATGAGATGTAGACCGCTTTACGGCCAAAGAGCTCGGAGCATGGCGAGGCTATCATAGGTCCAAAGCCAAGACCTAGGACGTAGAAGGAGTAGGGGAGAAGTGCGATCGTGGAAGAGACATGGAACTTTTCCATGATTTCCTCCACAGCCGGCACATAGATTGATGAAGCCAGGCAGCTAAGAAAGTCAGTCATGCAGAGTACGACCTGCTGAAGAATACTCACACAACGAGCATTACGCCGGCTATGATTTGGTTAGCACTGATCAATTCTCCAGCCAGAACTTCACCTACCAGGGACCGCCGTATGGAAGATCCTCTTTCCCAGTGGCCATTTGTAGGCATTCTCCGGATCGTTCTCCCATGGATCGAACTCGGCAGCAGCAGTCTTCTCTTGCGCGCCGACTGACCACGCAAGTGCACTTGAAGACTTGCCGAGTTCGACATCTTCAAGTGCAGGACCATCTTTGAAACTGTCGTTGGAAGATTTCCCAGGTGTCTCCATGTTGACAGGCAGTGAAGAACCAAAGACCCGAGTGTGGAGGTGGGAGCTGGTGATGGCTTGATATCAGAAGATTGAGGGAGGGAGGCAGAGAAAGCAATCCTCCAGGAATAAAGATGCGGCCACTGAAAGGGATATCGCTGCGGCCGTGGCGCTAGGTCACCGTGACTTGGGCGTTGCAGCGATTTCGGCGATCACGCATCTTAGGCATTGGTAGCAGCCCAGAATACTTGTTGTCACCTGTTGGTGGATTCAGAGGTGGCGGCCGAAGAACGGAACACCCGTCAGGATTCGAACACCCGTCAGGATGTCACCTATAGGGACAGGCGCCCCCAAAACAACATGGCGAAACATGCCGAATACAGACCCGTGGACTTATCGCGCGTTGGTGTTATTGGAGAAGAATCGTTCAGCCCCGATGCAGGCGGGCCGAGTAATCACGGGGAGCCTCAAGTGCGCTGGCCCTATGGCCATCATGTCCGCCTTGCAATGTCGGCGAGTGGCCTCTCTACTGGAGTCGCCGAAGCAAAGAGCGAGTGAAGAGCGACAGACGAAGTGGTGCGTCAGACCTGTGAGGGCTGACAGTCGCCCAGCTGCAGTTGCTTACTGACTGTTTATTTTTGAGCCGCGCTGTTGGCCTGATGCAGCCCAGCTCCCGCAGCTCTGACCGGGAACCCGGGCACAGCCTCGCCCGTTATAGAATCGCTTTCCCGGCAACGTCGGGTGTTGCTTCGGCACACGATATTGTTGGCCCCCTCGATCAGGATACAGGCAAGAAAACAATTTCCTAATTGGTGGATTACTCCTGTCGAGCTTCCGAGTGGTGATGTTTCGACATTCTTATCTCTTGCTGACAGGGGGCCCAAGGCTTAGTAAATTCTCATGTGACACGTGGTAATCAGCCTTACCATTCGTTCGGAGAACGCATTTCGCGGATCGGGAATTTGCTCATTGATGGAGAGCAGCCGTATGCGACTCTGCTATAATGTAAGAAAGCAGCTCCGTCGATTCCGGACGCAAGCTGCGGTCTGTCAATAACTTGATGCTCCCAAAAAACCTCGGAACAGTACGCAGGGGCAATGCGCACACATCAATGGACTCGGAGCCTCCTACTATTGGCACGTCCCGAAGCCACACTGTTGGTGAGAACTCAATGAAATCCAATCGGCCTCCGTAATCAGCGATAGAGGCAGCCTCTGACGCGGCAAGTCATCCTGACATGGAAATCCTAATTATCGCGTAGGCATCTGGTCATGAAGGAGCTAGGAGGCAGCTGCCAGCAGTGCTACACGGCGGTGACTGCAATCGCGTAGATACTCGGGCCCGGGAAAGAGCGACGGTGGAAGTTGTAACACAGGCCGGTATAATAGAAGTCGTCCTCTTTCCATTCAGCTTGACAATCTTGTGATATCATTCTCTCCGCAATCATGTCGCGTTCGTCCTCAGTCCTATATGCTGCAATTGCTGCTCTCGCGTTCGTTTTTTGCTTGCGTGTCGTTTCATCCTTCTTCCGCCGTCGGATTCTGATTCAGAAACATGGCTGCAGGCAGCCTTCAAAGATGGCGCACTCTGATCCAGTCCTGGGTTCAGATAGGATGTTGGAGAGCTATCGTAACCTGAAACAGCACACCTACCTCGACATGGCCAGGAATCGTTTCCTCCAGTTTGGAAACACTTTCGAGGCGAACTTGCTTGGCACTCGAAACATAAACACGATAGAACCTAAGAATATACAGAACATATTGGCGACGAACTTTGAATCCTTTGACTATGGTCACCGGAGACGAAGAGCCTTCCAGCGCCTTTTGGGCAAATCCATCTTCGCAGTCGATGGTTCGCAGTGGTTGCACTCAAGGAAAATGTTGAAGCCGAGCTTCAACAAGCAAGAAGTAGGAGAGACTGAAGCATTGGAAATTTACGTGCAAGACTTGATAAAGGCAGTACCACAGAATGGATCCACTTTCGACTTGCAGGATCTCTTCTTTCGCTTTACCATGGACGTTGGTACGGAAAAGTTCTTCGGCGAATCCTGCCACAGCCTGAGAGCGGGCGATGACAAGTCCTTGTTGGAATTCGAAGAAGCATTCAACCGTACGCAACGAACAATTGCCAATGACGCCGCACTTGGACCTTTCGACATTTTCAACTCCCGGAAGAAGTTCCAGAAAGACTGCAAGATCGTCCACGGATTCGTTCAGAGTCATGTTGATAGAGTCCTGGGTACCGAGTTGTCCAGGCTACCCCACGAGGACCTAGAAAAATCTGGGGAGAGCTCTTGCAAGCGCAGACATGTTGTTCTCGAGGAGTTGGCTCGGGAAACGCAAGACCCCGTACAACTACGCTCAGAGATGATGAGTCTGATAGTGGCAAGTCGAGATACGACTGGCTGTCTGCTATCAAACCTTTGGTTCGTCCTGACCCGGTCGCCACAAATCTGGGGCAAACTGCGGGAGGAGATTTGCCAGTTGCAAGACCGGCAACCTAGTTTCGAAGAGCTGAAGCAGCTGAAATACCTACAAGCCTGCATCAAAGAAAGTAAGTAGAGACAAGGCAGCAGTTTCGGGAATTGCCCCGCTACCCATCGAGTTGCTTACAGCACGTCAGCTTTGCGGCTATACCCATCCATACCTATAAACTCAAGAACCAGCAATAAAGACACTGTTCTTCCCGTGGGAGGCGGTCGAGATGGGAAATGGCCTATTTTCCTGGCAAGAGGCACGGTCGTTGGATTCAATATCTGGGCGATGCACCGGCGAAAAGACATCTATGGTCCTGACGCGGAGGATTTCAGGCCTGAACGGTGGGAACAACAGAGACCAGGCTGGCACTACCTGCCTTTCAATGGGGGGCCGAGATCCTGCCTCGGACGTGAGTCATGACCGAGTAACACTTCTTTCGTACGCCGATGCTGATTAAGGCAGAGCAAATGGCCATGACTGAAGCCGCATACGTGACGGTCAGATTGGTGCAGAGCTTTCCCATGATCGAGAGTCGAGATAGCGAGCCATGGCAGGAGTTGTTGACCGCGGCTTGCAGCTCGCGGCGAGGGACTCTGGTGGGATTGCAACAAGAACAACAACATGATCGTGGATTTGTTCCTGCTTGATTACAAACGATCCTCTATGATTGGTGGTTGCGCGACGTCTGAGAGGCGATCCTGAGGTGGTTGCGTCTTCGGACAACAGATAGGTGCTTAGGAGGGCCCAGGCCTGAAGGCGTCCGAAATGCGAGCTGGTTCTCACGAGTGGATGGAATATCACGAGTGAGTCTGACGTCCGGAGCGACCGACCAAATAGGGATGCGGCTGGAAGGTAGCAGCTTCAGCCTTGATGGGCTGAACGACGTGAGGTTGATGGGAGGTGGAGGAGGTGGTGCTGTGGTGGTCTCGAGATTCGTCTTCCCCGAGCGCCGCGGCTGTGCAGGGATCACGTCCCGACTTCGCGACAGAATTTCTGGTCACCTTTTTGACTCATCATGACGGATTTGAGCTGATCAACCCCCACCACTGACCACCAACAAGCTACACTCTTTCACGAACCAACCATCGCATCGTATTCGCGCTCCCCCGCTGTGCTGAAGCCATTGTGACCTGTACGCACGGCCTCGCGCCGCAACCCGTCTCATCCCGCGCCCCAGAGCTCGAAGCTACCCCCAGCTATGAACGGCACCTCCACCGGCGAAGGCCCTACGAGGGTCCCTATTCTGGGCAAGGACACCATTGTTGTTGAGTATGGTCTCTGGAACAACTTCGTCGCCGAGGACCTCCTCAAGAACATCACCTCCTCCACCTACGTCCTCATAACCGACACCAACATCGGTTCCCTTTATGTTCCCTCCTTCGAACAAAGCTTCAAGCATCAGGCGGCGGCCCTGGGCTCCAATGCCCGCCTGCTGAGCTACTCCATCCCTCCCGGCGAGAACTCCAAATCGAGATCCACAAAGGCGACGGTCGAGGACTGGCTGTTGAGGCAAGGATGCACGAGGGACACGGTCATAATCGCGCTGGGAGGCGGAGTTATCGGAGACATGATCGGGTTCGTCGCCGCAACCTACATGAGAGGAGTACGTTTCGTACAGGTACCGACGACTTTGCTGTCAATGGTGGACTCGTCGATCGGTGGAAAGACTGCCATTGATACCCCTGCCGGCAAGAACCTCGTCGGAGCTTTCTGGCAGCCGGAGCGCATCTACATTGACCTCCAGTTCCTCGAAACTTTACCGAAGAGGGAAGTCATCAACGGTATGGCGGAGGTTGTAAAGGTGAGTAATGCCATTCGTTTCGATAGGCAATCGCTCATTCGAGAATCAGACAGCAGCCATCTGGAACGAGGAAGAATTCGCCGCGCTCGAGGAGAATGCCACCATTATCATGAAAACCCTCGATGTTAAGCCGGTCCAAGGCCAGCGCCGTATGGCCGAGATCGCTTCGATTCTGAAGCGGATTGTACTGGGCTCTGTCAGAGTCAAGGCTCATGTTGTCTCCGCGGACGAAAGAGAAGGAGGCTTGAGGAACCTTCTGAACTTCGGTCATTCGATCGGCCATGCCATGGAAGCTATTCTAACCCCGCAAATTCTACACGGAGAGTGTGTGGCCATTGGTATGGTCAAGGAAGCGGAATTGGCACGCTACCTCGGCGTCTTGCAGCCCGGAGCTGTCGCAAGACTGACAAAATGCATTTCTAGCTACGGATTGCCAACTTCGCTTGGAGACAAGCTCGTTCGCAAGAGGTCTGCTAACAAGCACTGCCCCGTGGACGATCTGATTTCTATCATGGCCGTTGACAAGAAGAACGATGGACAGAAGAAGAAGATCGTCTTGCTCTCTGGCATCGGAAGGACATACGAGAAGAAGGCCAGTGTCGTCGCTGATCGTGACATCAGAATCATTCTGTCGCCCAGTATCGTCGTTCATCCTGGAGTAGCCCAGAGCCTGAATGTCTCATGCACACCGCCAGGTTCTAAGAGTGTCTCGAACAGAGTGCTGGTACTTGCTGCTCTTGGCTCAGGTCCATGCCGGATCACCAATCTCCTCCACTCGGACGACACTCAGGTCATGCTTTCAGCAATTGCCAAGCTCGGAGGTGCGACCTTTTCTTGGGAAGATGATGGCAAGGTATTGGTCGTCAATGGCAATGGCGGACAGCTCCAAGCCAGCCCTGACGAGCTTTACCTCGGCAATGCTGGCACTGCCTCCCGTTTCCTGACCACCGTTGCGTCGCTTGCCAAGCAGTCCGCCGTATCGTCCACCGTTCTGACTGGCAACGCTCGCATGAAGGAGAGGCCCATTGGCCCTCTGGTAGACTCTCTTCGCACCAACGGCGTTGAGATTGACTTCTTGGAAAAGCAAGGCAGCTTGCCTCTGTGTATTGCTGCTTCTGGCGGATTCGCGGGTGGCGAGATTGAGCTCACCGCTACTGTCTCATCGCAGTATGTCTCGTCTATCTTGATGTGTGCGCCCTATGCCAAAGAGCCCGTGACCCTGCGTCTCGTTGGCGGAAAGGTCATCTCGCAGCCTTACATCGATATGACCATTGCCATGATGGCTTCCTTCGGAGTCCAGGTCAAGAGGTCTGAGACCGAGGAAAACACTTACCACATCCCCCGCCAGGCCTACAGCAATCCTGCTGCTTATGAAGTTGAGAGCGACGCCAGCTCTGCCACCTACCCCCTTGCCATTGCGGCTATCACCGGAACTACTTGCACGGTCCCCAACATTGGCTCCAAATCTCTCCAGGGAGATGCGCGCTTCGCTGTTGACGTTTTGCGACCTATGGGCTGCACCGTTGAACAGACTGACCACTCGACCACTGTTACTGGTCCTCCCAAGGGCCAGCTGAAGGCTCTCACTGAAGTCGACATGGAGCCAATGACCGATGCATTCCTAACTGCATCTGTTCTTGCAGCCGTCGCAAGCTCCAACGGAACAACAGCTACCACTCGCATCACTGGTATTGCTAACCAACGCGTCAAGGAGTGCAACCGCATTGCCGCGATGAGACTTGAGTTGGCCAAATTTGGCGTCGTCTGCCGTGAACACGATGACGGTATTGAAATTGACGGCAGAGACTACGCCCTGGAGTCTCCCAAGGAAGGCATCCACTGCTACGATGACCACCGCGTTGCCATGAGCTTCGGTGTGCTTTCGCTTGTTACTCCTTCTCCTATCCTCATCCTTGAGAAGGACTGCACGGCGAAAACGTGGCCTGGATTCTGGGACAGCTTGTCGCAGCTGTTTGGCGTCTACCTCGAGGGCAATGAGCCGCAAGTGACAACTCATCAGCACGGATTGGTCAAAAAGACAAGCGACAAGTCCATGTTCATCATTGGCATGAGAGGAGCTGGCAAGACGACGACAGGTGGCTGGGCGTCTCGCATTCTTGGTTGGCCACTGCTTGATCTCGACACCGCACTCGAGGAGCAAGTCGGCCTCCCCATCCCGGATATTGTCAGGCAACACGGCTGGGATTTCTTCCGTGACGAGGAACTGAAACTTCTCAACAGAGTCATCAAGGAGAAGCCGACAGGACACATTCTCGCGTGCGGAGGCGGCATTGTTGAGATACCAGCCGCTCGTGACGTTCTTGGCAACTGGACAAAGGATGGTGGCCACGTTCTGCTGGTTACCCGCGACATTGTCAAGGTCATGGAGTTCCTGAATATTGACAAGACCCGCCCCGCTTACGTCGACCCCATGATGAGCGTGTGGCTGCGCCGCAAGGACTGGTACACCCAGTGCAGCAACTTTCAGTTCCACAGCCAGACTGTCGAGGAAAGCGGTCTTGCGAATACCCTGGAGGACTTTTCGCGATTCTTGGCGGTGATCTCAGGAAGAGTCTCCGCTCTCGAGGATATCAAGCGGAAGAAGGAATCCTTCTTCGTCTGTCTTTCATTGCCACAGTTGGGCCCAGCTTCCAGGACCTTGGAGCAGGCCGTCGTCGGTTCCGATGCCGTTGAGCTGCGGGTAGACTTGCTCGAGGACCCGAATGGAAAGGAGGGAATCCCCTCCACGGAGTTCCTCATCGAACAAGTGGCTATCTTGCGGTCCAGCGTTGCGCTGCCCCTCATCTTCACCTTGAGGAGCCGTGGCCAGGGCGGCAAGTTCCCTGATGGTGAGACCGAGGAGGCTTTGAAGCTGTACAAGTTGGCTCTTCGTCTTGGTTTCGAGTTCATCGACCTTGAGATTACCTACCCCGAGGAGCTTCTCCAAGAAGTCGTCGCAAACAAGAGTTTCTCGAAGATCATTGCATCTCACCATGATCCCAAGTCTGAGCTAGATTGGAGTAACGGTTCGTGGATACCGCACTACAACAAAGCCCTCCAGTACGGCGATGTGATCAAGCTTGTCGGTGTTGCACGCGGAATACAGGACAACTACACTCTGGCTGAGTTCAAGACCTGGGCTGAGACCACCCACCCGACTCCTCTCATCGCCATCAACATGGGTGTCCACGGTAAGCTCAGTCGCATAATGAACAACTTCATGACCCCAGTCTCCCACCCCGTCCTCCCCAACTCCACCGCTCCGGGCCAGCTCTCTGCCGCCGACATCCGCAGAGGCCTCGCTCTTCTCGGCCAGATCCAGCCCAAAAAATTCTTCGTCACTGGTTACCCAGTCAGCCAATCCCGCTCTCCACCTATGCACAACACCCTCTTCGCGGAGACCGGCCTACCGCACACCTATGGCCGTTTCGAGACTCAAAACATCGCCGACATCAAGGACCTCATCCGCGCCCCCGACTTCGGCGGCGCCTCCGTCACCATGCCCCTCAAGCTAGACGTCCGCCCCTATATCGACGGCGTCGGCCCCGAAGTCGATATCATCGGCGCCCTCAACACCATCGTCCCCGAAGAAGTTGTCGACTCAACCGCCGGCACCGTCTCCACCCAACTCATTGGCCGCAACACCGACTGGCAAGGCATGGTCCTTGTTCTCCGCAACGCCGGCGCCCAGTCTAGTGCCGTCGGCGAATCAGGCCTCGTCATCGGCGGCGGCGGCACCGCTCGCGCGGCTATCTACGCGCTCCGATCGATGAGCTACAGCCCCATCTACCTGCTCGGCCGCTCGCCCAGCAAAATGGCCGCGTTAGCCAAGTCCTTCCCCGAGGACTACAACCTCGTCGTCCTGCCCTCCGTCGACGACGTCCAGGCCATGGCTGATAAAGCCGTTCCGAGCGTGGCTATCGGCACTATTCCCGCGGACCAACCTATCGAGTCGAACATGCGGGAAGTCTTGTGCCAGGTTTTTGAAAAGGGTAGCAAGGTCGATGGCAGCATGCCTGGCACAAGTCAGGCGGTCAAGCAGCCGAAGAGGATACTGCTGGAGATGGCGTATAAGCCTCCGGTTACGGCGCTGATGCAGTTGGCGACGGATGCGGGGTGGAGGATGATTAATGGGTTGGAGGTGCTGGTTGGGCAAGGAATTTATCAGTTTAGGTACTGGACGGGGATTACGCCGTTGTACGATGTTGCGAGGGTAAGTTGTCATCCATGATGGTGTTGAGGCGATTTTGCTGACTCTGCTTTGTTAGGCTGCTGTGCTGGGTAATGTGGCTTGAGATGTTGAACAATGTGTGAAGTTCGCGCCATTTCATTCCTTGTTATCTATCGTAGAATTGGAACAAAGCTTGGACGTTTCTGTGACATAGCTCCGTCTAGAGCAAAATCTAGAGTCAAAAAATCATCACCTGGTTTGGTATCAACATAGCATATTCAAATTATCGCTATTCGACTTGCATCAACTAGAAGATTTCACGTCCAGTGCTGAGCTTTTAGTGAGTGAGTGGGCAGACTTCGCCAGATCGAGTAATGTCAGAATCGAACAATGTCAGAGTCTACCGACGAAACACTGTAACACTGTCAACTAACATCTCAACACCCACCCATCTTCAATCCCTATATCATGCCCCCATCCATTCCCACCAAAAAGCCCCACAATCCAGCAAACACAATCTCTCAACAGTCCCAAAACAAGTTCCAAAATGTCTCCCACATTCCTCGATATACATCACTTCCTCACGACCTTCGCCCCCTCCCTCTTCCTCACGAACCTCCACGCCATCCTCGCCCAAACCCCCACCCCCCTGGAACTCCACCTTCTAAACATTTACGCCGGCATCCTCGACCGCACCGCCTGGATCGAAGAAGATGCCTGTGGCCGCCCTCTCACTCTTGGCCGCTGGTCCCCTAGCGACGGCGGTGGGTGGTTAAGGGTACGGATTCAGCGGGGGCAGGTGTATAAGAAGCGGGAAATGGGGTTTGTGGCGCTGTTGGATCGGCGGATGAGGGTTCTGGATAGGTATGGAGGGTGGAAGGCGATGAGCAGGCCGCTGGTGGGAACCAGTTGGGAGCATGATGAGATGAGGGGTGGCGAGTCCGACGACGAACCTGAATCTGAAGACGATGACTCCGGGACTGACGACTCTGACTCCGGATCTGAAGATTCTGACTCCAAGTCTGAAGACTATGACTTTGAGCCTTTTTGCAGCGATACCAGGCGTCTGGAGGAGCTCCACAAGGCAAAGTACTGGTACTGCATTCTTGATGTTATCCCGGATGCTTCGAGGACGGAGATTACTAAGTCGTATAGGAAGCTGGCGCTGCAGCATCATCCGGACAAGAACCCCTATGACAAGGCGGGTGCGGAGATCAGGTTCAGGGCTATCAATGCGGCCTACGAGGCGTTGAAGACTAGAGCTTAGTATACGGGAGAATTAAATTGGTTCGACAACTTGGTTTCGGAACTCGTTTATATTTGGATTGGGATTTGGAGTCATTCTTTCCTCTCAAAGCTCGTATAACCTTTGTGCTCCGGAAATGCATATCCTGACGAAGAGACAGAAAGAAATGGATGAGAGTTTACTCATGAAATGAACTTGCAAAAATCAATGTGATAAGTGAAATTCGGGTAGTGACAGAAAACCCGTGAGCAATGAAAAGCTAACCCCTCAGTGCAACAACATACTGAAAACCTCCTTGAACACCTTATACTGCTCGGTCCTGAAATCGTCTGTGATGACAGAGTTGCTACCATTATTGAAACTCAGCATCTGCTTCGTGACATTGCAATACTTAGGAAAGTTCTGTTGCGGGAACAGCCCATTCGGGTCAAAATGATTGACGAACGAGATGAAGTAATCCAACGGCGACGGCTGCAAAGGCGCCGTTTGGACCGCACCGTATATCACGCTCAAGTCGGAGCCATGTGTCGTCCCTAGAATGGACGTGAGATGGTCGTACGTGCTGAGGTAGGACCAAGCTGGGATTGTTTCGGAGACGCTTTCGAGATAGACGCGGCGGACGAGGATGTAGTAGAGGTCTCCTATGATAGCAGCAATGCGTTTAAATTCGGGGTACCAGTTATTGAGGTCGCCGGTGTTATAAGGAGCGCCGTCGGCTGGATTGTCAGGGTAGACGTTGACGAGTCGCTGGACGGTACCGTTAGGGGCTTGTGGGAAGTACAGCTTGAGATACTCAACCACTTGTTCATTGTTCGTAATATTGTAGGGAAAGAGTGCCGGAAGTGTTCCCTCGTCTTGTTGGTTTCCGATGAGGACTGGGACCT
Organism: Saccharata proteae CBS 121410; assembly: GCA_010015785.1. Classification (NCBI taxonomy): domain Eukaryota; kingdom Fungi; phylum Ascomycota; class Dothideomycetes; order Botryosphaeriales; family Saccharataceae; genus Saccharata; species Saccharata proteae. The sequence goes on from ML978743.1 coordinate 75,418, forward strand.
TCGCATAGTCACCTGCATAGATTGCTTGATCGGCAGATTGAGGGTAAAAATTGGAGCTGTTGTCTGGGCGAGGTAGGTAGTAAACGTTTACGCTCTGGTATCCGGAAGCTGACGGTACAACTTGACCAGCCAACTTGAATTTTTCATATGGCAAGGATCGTAGACAAGCCAAAATATCAGTGCTGTTGTCGCATCCTCCTGCTGTGACGACGCGGTTGAAGACGTCTTGTGCTCGAGCTGAAGAGATGGATTCCGCGGGGAGCATGCTACCAGAGTCAAGGATGGCTCCATGGAAGAGTGGCTTGCCGTGGTATGTGTTATCACCATTCTTTGCAATGAGGTGGTCAAGTACGGACAAGCTACCCGCACTTTCTCCCTGGTAATCGTTAGAAGAAGTGTCCCCACGTTCTAAACAAAGTTTTTTACCCATATAGTGACTTTTCTCGGATCACCTCCGAATGCTGCAATGTTATCCTGCACCTGGTTGGAACGTTAGCAGCTACTGGATGGCTGATGGAGGGGAAATTACCCATTTCATAGCAAGCCTTTGATCAAGCAGCCCAAGGTTGGAGATTCCTGCAGCCTGCACCTCTTTACCCCCGAGGAACCCGAAGTGTGAAAGCCTGTAATTCATGGAGACATAAACCACGGGAGCATTGAGAGCGACAGCTCTGTTTATAATGGCAGTCGCATCATTAGTAGGTGATGAGATTGTCGAGCCACCTTCAAAGCCTCCCCCGTAAATCCAGATAACGACAGGTAATTTGGAGTTGCCAGTTGTGTTTGCCGGCCGCTGAACATTCAGCGTAAGACAGTCTTCGCCTTGGTTTGTAAGGTTTGAAACTGGTTCACTGTTGATGATATCTAGAAACACCTGAGGGGTTGGAGATGGGACGTCAAGCGGTGCGTCGAATTGAGGACACATCTGAGGCATGGTGTTTGTCGCGGAGAAGGTTCCGAAGGACTGGTTTAGCGGTTGTGGTGTTCTCAAACGGAGCTGTCCTACAGGTGGTTGGGCAAAGGGAATCCCTTTGAAGCTGTCCACACCAGCGAGACGATATCCAAGTACAGTGCCATTGGTGATTTTGACCGAAGGTTGGCTGAGGAATGAAAGTGCCGAAGCAAATGTGAATGTTGCGAACAGTGTGAGAAGGCTCCACATGTTGTCTCTTGATCCGAGCTCACAGTGGTCGGAGATTTCTGAAGAAAGCGGGGATGATGAAGAAATATGTGGATGTGGGTCTGCGGAGAATGAATGCAGAAGAGGTATATCATAATGCATACACCATCAACTTGCCTACTGCTAGTTTTGGCGGTACAAGCTTATTGTTGTCTAGCTGCGCCACTCTTGCATCCTGCTCCGAAGACGTGCATCATGTATTGGAGAATCCCAAGCGCAGTCAAAACCATCCATGTAGAGGTGCCGATGAATGCCATAGAGGTGAGATTCTACATGCCGTGAAGCCACGATCATGCAAGGCAGGGATCATGTCAGAACAAAGCTAACCCACAAAGTACCTTGCTCCGGTGATCGACTTTAGCACAGCCAGCGGGGCTCAGAAAAGGATGGTACCAAAGCTCGTCGATTTCTCAGATCTAATGCAGGTTCCGGAATAAAGATATGACACTATCGATTGAGTTCTCTTTGCATCCTGCGGCCCTTCGTTGTACGCAGAAATTGAAAGTCAATTTTTACATGCTGAGGTCATTCACTCGTTGACAGATGTCGGCCTTACGGAGAGCTCAAGAAGTCCCTTCAATTGCCCAGACGTTTTCCGGTACAGGTTTCGAATAGCTTGAACTACCCAATTCGTCGTGTTGCGTTCCGATATTGTTACTGGAACTTGTACGCTCATGCTAAGTTCGCGGCAAATGATCCAGGCGGCGTTTCACTTCCCCAATGTCTTGTGACTCCTGTCCCGGGATGAGACCGTATGTGGCTGGACAAATAGCCGTGTAACTCTGTATGTGTACCCACGGGCTCATCCGGACAGTGGAAGCGAGCTATCAAATGGTAGTGGATGATCAGTGACAGATTGATACTTCAGACATGCAGCTAGAGATCCAAGGCCATGGCAAAAGCACTCCCGCTAACCGGATCCGGCGATTCCTGCAATGCTCATGTAGGTCTCGGGTCGGATGCTTCTCTCAGCGCTGAACAATGATTGGTCGAGATTGAATCCAGGTGTTATGCATATGGCTCGGCTCGGGCTGTCTCAGCCACGCGCGACATTGCCACGCGCGTCATTCCTTGGTATTCAGCTATCTCGAGTTCTAAGGCTGAACCGAAGACCTACACAGGTCGCTCCAGCTTTGCTCGACATCCACAGACGGCATTTTTCAGGTCAGCGGCGCATTTGTCCATTCCTCGATCCAGGACCCGTCGAAGATGTCCAATCAGTGGACAAGTCCCTTCCTACAGGAGACGTTCAGCTCAACACATCCAAGCCCATGGGCTGATTTTTGTTCTCCATGTTAAATTAGTGACCTCCATTAGAACCCCATTCGCCGAAAATGCGACATCGCTGTTTAGGTGGCGATTTCGCTGGGCTGAAGCCCTCAAAGGCGTCAACGAGTAAGTAAATCATTGAGATGAGACAGGATGATAGACGATGAATGTTGGATGTGGTCGCGAGATAGCGATGAGAAATTGGGGGTTAATCGAAGTCGGGGTGACTCGGTTGGAAGGTGAAAGGTGCCCCGCAGCAGTGAGCCTGACTCAGCAAGTCCAACTCCTGTCCGTGCGCGCCTCTTCATCACCGCCGTAGAGTCTCTTACAATGAATATTCCATCAAAGCCATCAGTCTTCCCCAATGTATTGTCTCCGAACTTTGATCAAACAGCCCAATTTGAACACGAGAGCTCGAAATCGACAACATGACAGCCCCCTCGTCGTACTGGCACGTTTGCAACTGTACCGTTCAAGCAAGATCCGACTGGCACACCGTCAAGCTTACAATTCTTGACTTTGGCCGGCAGATCAACACTTTCATCCTTCCATCCGGGGCCGCAAACAGTAGCAAGACTGTCCCATCTCCCCTCTTCCAGCTGGGCTCGATAGCACCTCCAGAGACTGGCACTCTGCCTTTAGCCCAATCCATCTCTACAGCACGCGACACAGCAATACTAGGCATGAACTACCACGTTACGAAGCGCGCTGTCTTCAGCCGGACTCTTAGTACATATCCAGTGAACACATGTTGGTGCGCCGCCCCATGATAGGGGACGAGACGTGTATTCGTCTAGCCCGGGGCGCCCGTCACCGTACACCTATTCCCAAGATGCGCCTGTGGCGTACGAGTTGTTGCTGATCATTGCGGCCCAAGTTGGCCGAGAAGGACTGTTATGGCCTCGGCAGATTCTGAGGTGGCGTTAGGAGTATTCATCGTAGCCTTCTCTCTCGCAAGACGAAGGGCCTCAAGCAGGAAACCGGACAGATTCGGGGACAATGAGGTCTCTGCGGCTGTGTTTGTGATGGTCGAGTCCGTCTTATAGCCGATGCCTGATCGAAGGCTTGACAATGCGGCAACAGCTTCTTTGCCTGAGACTCGTTGGCAACACCGGAGAGAATGGCAAAGTCGCCAGTGAAGGAAGCTCCCGGCATGGAACTCCGAGCCCTTCCATGGCGAGAAATCCTATACCTCTACTGCTCGTTTCTGGCCGTTGGCCCATGGAACTGGTCATACACTTATCAGCAGCGACTAGGTGGGGTCCTCGTCGCAAAGACTTACAAGACAACGAGCACAGCATGTAGAGCAGCGCGAGCTCGAGATGTGCTGGAAGAGAGATCAACGGGGTCCGCACACCGCTCAGCACTGGAATACAAGTAGCTCAAAGTCCTCTGTTTCCAGGAATTTGGTAACGACAGAAGTGAGTAGATTAAGCGACATCTTATCTGTAGGCAGCAAGGTTGAAGCTCGTTTTTGGGGCTACAGCGTACGACAGGAAGCTGATCCGTGATAGCGATGGCTATAAATTGAGTAAAGGATGTCTTGAAGAATTTGTGCAGATAGCTATTATCGTGCGACGCAACAGCAGGTAAGAAGAAAGCCGTGTATCAGGCAGGTTACGGCAAGAAGAAGAAGAGGAGTTTGAAAAGGAATACCTCCACACTAGCTGAGGACATCAAAGTGCCGATATATTGTGAGACATTAATCCGATAAAAGCACTACTCGCATAACACCAATACCAAGAACAAAGTCAGGACAGCTCTGAGCTTTTATCAGCACAAGCTTTGCAAGTTTCTTCAGAACTTAAATTTTTTTTTGGATGTGTCACGCTCAGCACATATTCAAGCTATAAGGCCTTTGGGGTCATTGGCTTTCGTAGGCAATGCGTTGCTGGAAAGCTAATTGTCAAAATACGTCAAGATTAGCAGCCGATCCAAAAATTATTACTGCTCCCTAGCTAGATATTTACTACTAGTACCAAGGTATATCACAGCATCTTTGTACCCAGGTATCGTTCCCATCTTTTCGTCTTACTTCGTCAAGATGTTGTGCCTGACAAATGACTCGCCTAAAAGGAAAGATCATCAATCCCTACGCTCAGATCACGCAAGGGCTTTGACAAAACGAAAAATCGTTAAAAAAGGAAACAAAACATACAACAGTTGGTATTCGCTAATGGTCACCCACTTAACTACTAATCAACCGGTTCACAGCTTGTGTATGGCAGAGCGGACGGGATGCCCAATATTCTGTGACCTATGGTCGTATGTGGAAGACATACTGGACAATAGCCTTTATGACCTAGTTTGTAGAGTTGGCTATCCTCAACGTCTTTTCCGGAGATTTATTTGCAAAGCAATAAAACTTATACGATCCAACGCTGCTCCATACCTGGCCCCTCAAGCGTGAGCCATGTACGACCCCCATCGTATTGGGGATCTGGGCCAGGGTGGAGTGGGGGCACCAAAACGTGGCGCTGCTCATAAAACGCGTAATCACCGGTCACAGCCACAGTCCGGTAATCCTTCCAACAATTTCCGGCTTTAAATAGCCTCCATATTTGCGGTGAGTGACCAAGAAAGCTATGCGATGGTTCTGATGTATCATTGATCACTGCAATCTTGTTCCGGCCGTATGCCAGGTTCCTGTCGAAATACTTGTCATCGGCGTGCTGTTCTGCAAGGCTCTCTCCAGAAACAGCTTCGAAGACAGCCTCACAATACCCCGATAAAAAGCAGTCTGGTCAAGAGCAGTGTCCTTTCTTGAGAACTGGCATGGCTACTGATAGACAGGACGATTATGAGCTCGAGGTGCAGAACGACACGTTCCGCTGGATCCCATATCCCGTGAATATCGCTCTATCTTGGTTCGATGTATGGAAATGGCGGTTTGCTCACTTCGTCACGCCAAAGTATGTGGCTCTCCGCACGGAACAAGACGTCCCTGCTGATGATTCTCAAGGAGCCGCTCAATCGCGTATCGGCGCGGCGGACGCTATGGTGTCTATCGGCCTCTGCGCTACCAGCATTACATAGAGCCCGAAGGACGCCATGATTTCGAGAATCCTGTATATGAGTATGATATCCGACCTGGCTATGAATCTCATGGAATCATTATCCTCGCTGATATTGGGATAGTAATGCAACCGCATATACATACGAGCAACTATCCTGCAACGATTCAACGAGATTGCTGACTATTTATCCTGGATCATGGGAGTCCCCACTGAGATGTTCGTTGACAGAAACTCCATTCAGCGAGAATGCTGTTTATACGGCGTTATCTTACACTTGGGGATCGCAAGTAACAGACGTTCTCCTAGACTGTGATGGGAAGATTCTTTACATCACGCGGAACTTGGCGAATGCACTCCGCAGGATTCGCTCGGAACGGATAGCGTATGCGTTCTGGATAGACGCTGTCTGTATAAATCAGTCTGATCCGCTGGAGCGATCTCAACAGGTCTCCCTAATGAAGAGAATATATGAATCAGCAGCGGACGTTCTTGTCTGGCTCGGCGAGGAGGCAGAAGACAGCTCCTTGGCTTGTGACATCGTCAAGCGCATCTACGAGGAAGCCGCCCGCGAAGACCGCAACGGAGACCCTCTATCGTGGTATAAACCGCTGGACAGCCAAGATCTCAAGGATCGTGTTTTACCAGAGCCGTGGACCAAAGACTGGATAGCATTGGAAAAGCTCTGTTTCCGGCCATGGTTTCGAAGAACCTGGATCATTCAAGAAGTGGTTCTCGCCCGTCAGGCTCAAATCCTCTGCGGCCCAGACTCTGTGAGCTGGGCGCAGCTCTCCACCGCAGCGACATATATCGAAACTCATAAGATCCCAGTCAATAACATCTTCTTTATCTCCAGATTAGCAACTTACAAAAATCAGTACACGGAATGCCCACAGCCCCTCGTGAAGTTGCTCTTTTTAAGCTCTGAAAGCGAGGTCACGAATCCAAGGGATAAAATATATGGCCTTCTTGGAATCTGCAATGATGCTGATGCGAGAGCGATCGTACCGGACTACCAAAAGTCTATAGTTGAAGTTCTCACTGAAGTGGCTGCACTGCAACTGCGCTCCTGTAACCTGGAAGTCCTAACAGCATTGAGCGATCCTTCCTGGCGCCTGACTCCACCGCTTCCCTCCTGGGTTCCGGACTGGCCCAATGATCCCCGTGTCTCAGCCCTTGGCCGCCTGCCGGGGATGAACGCAGGCGCTGATCTGGCACCTCAAGTCCGCTTTACAGGACCAAACATAGCGCTACCCAACACACTACTATTGTCCGGTGTTATCACAGATGCAGTCAGCACTGTCGGATATGTCATGGCACAAGACAGCGAAGTCCAGTACGGTCGCCTTTTTGACGAAAACACAAGGACCCAGCTCTCCATAAACACACGGTGCCAGATCGTCCACCAATGGCGACGCCTCCTGAAACGCATTGTCAGCTATCCGAGAGGAGAACAGGTCCACGAAGCCTTCTGCCGCACCATCGTTGCCAACATCTTACCAGAGCTCTACAAGGACGGATGGCCCAGGCAAATCACAGTCGGCGAGCTCTTCCACGCCGCAACCGCGACTTGGCTTCAGCCCATCTGGAAAGACGTCGACGACGAATTCTGGCAGCAGCACCCACTCGTAAAGCGAGGCATCCCTGCAGCCGAAGTCCGTGCTGCTGTGCTTTCGTATGCAGCGAGTATTAACCGTATCTCGCCTCATCATCGCTTCTTCATCACGAGGAAGGGCTATATAGGGCTTGGACCTCGGTCAACGCGACCAGGAGACTCGGTTGCAGTTTTCCCAGGGGCCAGGACGCCGTTTGTTCTTCGAAGGGCGAGGAAAGATAATCGGACGATCATTGGAGAATGCTACGTTCATGGCATCATGGACGGCGAATGCGTCGCTGAGGTTGATGGGTTCGAAGAAATCAAAGTTGTCTGAAGTGGTTTTCGGTCGGAAGTGCAAGTATTAAACTCTGTTTCTTCGCCTTCGTTGAGATGAACTAAGTTAAATACGATCACGGTTTCGACTGGGCTATGACTTTGTCACGAAGCCTTCGGTGTTGGCGTCGACTCCCCTGTATGTCCTGGTGTGCAGCTCACAGTCGTTGACACCTATCAATCCAAGGTAGACAACAACATATCACCGCGCTCGCGTCGCATCCCTCAGTTACGAAACTAAATCAATCAAAGGTTCTAATGGATCCGGATCCGTAATCAGTACGAAATGCTGCGTCGATTATGGCAGTCTAGGGAGAGGTTCGTTGGATCCGGCTTCGTCCTTGGAGCGCTTTTTTAGTAACCAGAAGCATTATAAAGGTGGCAAGTAGCGTGCTTAACAAAGCTCACCCTGGAAACTGGAGTGCATGACCTTGAAGTTGGGACTAATCAGTCTGCATAGAAGATAGCTTAATGAAGTGTGTTGGCAACAGATCTCGTATGAACATGGGAGAAGGTGCTGCACAAGGACTGCAGGTCTTACCGATATGCAGAAAACCCGGCATATCCTCTTCCTCGACACCACGCCCTCAAGCGGAGTGGCCAACGAAAGGGGACCCCAATCGAATGATAATGTAGGCGGCCTATCAGCACCAAATAGTAACAGCCGGATTTCTTGAAGCTCCAGTTCTTGCCGCCCTAATGTAGGGAAAAGCCTAGCATAGAATTGGTGCTGGTGGTTGCAGAATACAGGAAAAGGGAGAGGGAGGCGGGGTTTATTTAAGGCCTGGATGGTTGAACTCCGACATCAGTAGCGCACAGCGAGGTTCCGTGATTCAGGACACGTGAAGGTGGTCAGATAGCAGTGAGCCTCGAAAGGAGATACGTGGCAGGCTCTGGATAGGTAACTGGAAGGATCAGCACGCAAACAACGTAAGACACGTGGATATGGTCAGACAGCGATGAACTTTTAGAATAAGTCATGCATTGGGCGTAAGACAGGTAATTAGCAAGATTCCTTATTAGCACATGGACAACGTTGGACAGGTGGAAGTAGTCAAATAGCGGTGAACCTTAGAACCGGGTGTTGAACAAGGAACCGGAATGATTTCTTGTTAGCAAGTGAATATGGATACCTAATACTCCCCGCATAAGTCTAGATCCTTCCTTTACAATGATCAAAGTGAGCACTTTTGACTTCAACTCCTACGATGATGACGACTGTCTGCGTAGTGTCCGCCAGAGCGCTATTGTACCTTCTAGCTCTTTCAATGGGCATGGAAGAAGGTCACTTCGAAAGGAAACACATTAGTGAATACCATCATCATGTATTTGGGCCAGGGACAGTATTTTATCGTCTTTTACTATCGCAACGATATCTACTTAGCGGGCGACATTGGCTGACATTGGTCTTGGTGTCTATATGCTTACACCATCTCCTCTTCATTTCTACCAGAGGCCGAGTCTTATTAGGCCAGCCGCTAGCTGGAAATCTGGACTGTCCGAAAATGCAATAGAGACTGATTGCGATGTCCGTGTTATTGATACTAGTCTCATGATACCGACGATATACTCATTATCATGACAGGCATATCATACTCTATTCTCAACCTCATCGCTGTGTTTTATTATAGCCACTATCATGTGTCATTATTTGGGAGATGCACAAAAAAGAGGGAGTCTACTATACTACTTTTAATCAATTCCAGTGGTGATTGAGCACATCAGCAAAGAATGGGCGCATTTGCAGAATGGTGTGTAGGTGATCGATAAGAGAATGTACTCCAAATATCTCTGGAGACAGGATTTCGAACAAGCGCCGCCAATTCAAAAATGGAACTCGTTTCGTATCTCGACACGGGAAGCCGAAAGTTGACTGTCAAGTACGAGAATAAGAGGGGATTTACACCTTGCCGAGAAGGGCAGCCGTGGAGTTGCTGCACGTGGTTGGTCAAGTCCTCCGGGTCCGACAAACCGGACAGATGATCTCCAAGTACACATACCACAGCCACCATCCGGATCGCCCCGCGGTGCCCCATTTCATATACATAATCTCTCTATCCACAGTATCTACAATCCCCATCTCACTCCTATTTCGTAATCCTCAACTTCCTCCAAACACCCACAAACCCACCCACACCAGACAGATGCCCCGACTTCGGTCTGCACAGCATCTTCCACGCATCCTTTTCCAGCTGTGCAGCCTGTTCCTGATCCCTCTGCTCCAGCTCCGTCTTCTGCTGCTGCAGCTGCTCCACGACTTGCGCGACCTCACTAGTACTACTCCACTTACTCCCTGCCTCAGCGCTCTCCTTCTCTGCCTCCACAACCCCTCCCCCCTGTCCATCCTTCTCCTCCACCTTCCCCTCTTCCGCCGGAACCTCCTCAACCTTCCTACTCTTCCTCGGCCGCACAACCCTAACATCCCACTTCCTCAACGTATCTACGCCCTTAATCTCCACCACCTGCTCCAAACTGAGCGGCAAGCCCAAATTCGCCACCGCCTTAACCACCTCCCCTATCTGCGTGACGCTCGGATTAAACACCACGAGCGCGCCGTCAATCCTCAGTGCCTCAGTGACGAGGGGCAGGTGGTCTTCCGCGTTGGGCAAGTCCAGCAGAATGTGACTCAAGAACGGGTTACCGTTTACGGTCTCGTTTACAGTCTGGCAGTCATCCGCGTCCTCAGGGACGGGATTGGATGATTTGGAAGTTCCACTTGTCGCTCTCTTCTGCGCATCGAATCGTTGACGGATGAAGTCGCTTACGTCACCGACGTGAAAATCGACGTTACCGGCATACAGACCACGGCGAAAGCCTCGGATAACTTTTTTCGCATGGCGCGCGTGGTGGTTGCTGATGTCTAGGGTGTGCAGGATGGCGCGGCGGGAGGACTTCCAAGTTTCGAGGGGGTTGGCTTCGGCTGTGTGATCAGTCGTTGTGCCGTCATATGTTGCGTCTTCGAGGGGGTCGGGGGTGTCTTCTGGGGACTGGGTTTCCGAGGTCGGTGAGGTTGGTGCAGAGGCGACGGGAGGAGGTGTGTTGTATGCGTGGATGGCGCGGGCGAGGTGCAGTGTCAGCGCGCCGTGGCCTGTTCCTGCTTCTAGGATTTCGAAGGGGTCGGCGTTGGGGTCGTCAAGGGGTGTAGGGGGAGTGGCATGGATGTCTAAGAGGGAGACGATTAGGTTGGCGTCGTTTGGGTAGATCTGGTGGTGCGAGCCTCAGCGAAGGTCCGAGAGTGGTTTTGAAAGCAGGATCATAGACTGACCGGCGTCACGACTCGTGGTGTTAATGTCACGTATTCGTCTAGAGTGGGCTCGAAGATGCGGTATTCGGTTCCCTTGTGTGTTTTTACGATGTCCCGGATGCGCTTGCCGACTACGTCGGACAGGTTGATGTAGCCATGATGGGTATGGAGCTGTTTATCCGCCTTTAAGGATTGGACGAATCGGTTATTGCGGTCACTTGGTGGCCAGAGGACTTTTAATAGAACATTGTCGCCCTCTAAGGAAGGATTAGCCTGTGGTGGTGGAAGCGTTGGAGCAGGGACGGACCATAGAAGATTTTCGCGTCGTTTGTAAGGCGGCGCAGACATTGGCGACACGCATTGAAGCGGGAGAGACGGAATGCTGGTGCTTGTCTGAAGGAGGGAAACATTGGAGGTGGTGTTTTGCTCTCGTGGTCCTTTGGTCCGTCGTCCGTCCGATTTTCCGGGGAAGATGGCGCAACTTCCCGTCCAGGGATCAGGGCTAAGCGTCTGGGGGCAGACGGGCATCAGACGGTAGAGCTCCACCAACACCACACCAACACCATCCTTTCATGACACATAACCCGAACACTCACCACCTGCGACCCCATCGCTAGCTGCAGTATTCAACGACGAGCTGGCCCCGAGCATGGCCGACTCCTGCCGCGCTATCCAATCACATTGAAGCACCGCGCCCGCAACAGCTCGCCAGACCAGTCAGCACACCTTGGCCCAGCCCACTCCCTCTAGATGAGCACAACACATCGCTCTTCAGTATGACACGAAGAATAGTACTGCTCACCCCTCCACACCTCAACTCCGCATACTCACACAAGCAGGTCCGCACCGCTGTCCAACTCAGCACCCTAACCGCCATCGTCCTCCTAATTGTCTTCCTCCTCGACAACCGCTACCGCGTCCTCCCCCAATCCATCCACTCGCATCTCCCGGCCCACCACCCCGGTCTCATCATCACCGACATCCGAGTCACACAATGCTCCACCCTCAACCCCCTTTCCTCCTGCAAGCTCGACCCCGAGAAATGGCATCGCGTCGAGAAGGATTTGTACCTCGGCAGCAGCTGGTTCTCGTCCGCATGGGTGCATATACAGAGGAAGCATGAGGAGGAACTATTACCAGAGGATAGAGTCATCCTGGATGTGAGGGTGGGAAGGCTCGATCCGGCGATGATGGAGAAGGGGCAGGAGGCAGCAAGATGGGAGGCGAGGCCAGCGGGTGTCTGGTTGTTGAGAAGCAGCAAGAGACATGACAGCGACAACAAGGCCGTTGTGACAGCGGTCGATGTGCTCTTTGGCGCCGACGCCGTGGAGCCACGACCAGGCTGGGAGATTCGCGGAACGCCGCTGCTGCTGGATTCATCGGGCGAGGCGCACGAGGCTCGATTGACAATACGGCGAGGTGTTCCGGCGAAGATTGAGAAGCCGGTGCCGCGAATTAGGAGAGATGGGAAGTTCAAGATTATGCAGGTTTCGGATCTGCATTTGAGTACGGGGTTGGGGATTTGTAGGGAGCCGGAACCGAAAGAGGCGAATGGTGGGAAGTGCGATGCTGATACGAGGACGTTGGAGTTTGTGGGGCGGGTGCTGGATCAGGAGAAACCGGATCTTGTCGTCTTGTCTGGGGACCAAGTGAACGGAGAGACGGCACCCGATGCGCAAAGCGTATGTCCTTTTCCCTTCCCACTCACCCCATGGCCTCCCCAATTACTCACACAAACAGGCCATATTCAAATTCGCGGACCTCCTGATCTCGCGCCACATCCCTTACGCCTGCATCTTCGGCAACCACGACGACGAAGGCTCCCTGACCCGCTCCACATCAATGTCCCTCCTCCAAACCCTCCCCTACTCCCTCTCCCTCCCCGGCCCCTCCTCCATCTCCGGCATCGGAAACTACTACCTCGAGATCCTCGCCCCCGGCACCTCCCAACACAGCGCCCTAACTCTCTACCTCCTCGACACGCACAGCTACTCTCCCGACGAAACCCAGTTCCGCGGCTACGACTGGGTGAAGCCGGATCAGATTGCGTGGTTTCGGGACACGGCGAGGGGGCTCAGGGAGAAACAGACGCATAAGAGTTATAGCAAGATTCATATGGATATGGCGTTTGTGCATATTCCGTTGCCGGAGTATGCGGAACAGGGGTTGAGGGTTGTGGGGAGTTGGAAGGAGGGCGTTACAGCGCCGGGGTTCAACAGCCATTTGTATGATGCGCTTGTGCAGGAGAATGTGCTCGCGGTTAGTTGCGGGCATGATCATGTTAATGATTATTGTGCGCTTCCGGAACGGGGACTTGATCCGGGAAGCGAAGGCGGAACCGGGAAGGATGGCAGGCTGTGGATGTGCTATGCGGGCGGGAGTGGGTTTGGGGGTTACGGGGGCTATGATGGCTATATTAGACGGGTTAGGGTGTTTGAGGTTGATGCGAATGAGGCGAGGATTAGTACGTGGAAGAGGGTGGAGTGGGGGGAGGTGGATAGGAGGGTGGATGAGATGGTCATTGTTGATGGAGGGAGGGTTGCTGCGTAGGGCGTTTCCGTGGCGAGGAAGGCGAAGGGAGAAGGATGGACGTGAGGGTGAGGGAACGGTGCGAGTAAAAGAGCTGGGAAAAGGCGAAGTGGGAGAAAGTGCTTTTTCAACGGGAAAGTGGATATCCGGGATGAGAATCCCTACGGGCTATTCTAGCATGGCGTTTGGGGCGTTGTAGAAGTGGACGAGGCACTCTCCATTCCAGGCAGGGAGGTGGTGGCGCTGGGGGCTTGGGATACCTTTGCGGGTTTGTGCAGGAGCAGGGTTTTGTGGGAAGTATGGGCGGGATTGGGGAGATATCCGTTATGTAGGGTGTGGAATTTAGCCTCTTACCTTTTGGGTTGGTATCAGTGTTGGGGCGGCAAGTGGATGTGTTGTGATGGGACGGGATGCCAGAGTTGGAGCTGAATGTGCGAGAGAGACGTCCACGTGGGTTAAGCTATGGGACGGGGTTCGAGGTATGTCATGTGGTTTCTCTTTGCGAGTCTGAAGTACAAGAACCAGTCTTTTTCCATCCTCCTTCCTCGGTATGTGGAGACTTCTTTCCTTCGAGGACTCTACCAAACCTGTTACATTCTTCTCGAACCCCAAGGAAGACCTAACAATTGCAAGTATTGCGATTATTACAACATTCGTCCGACTTCCGACATGCTACCGTAGTCCTTTGACCGCAGCTTAGTATCGTTCAAAACCGATAATCCCCATCATCACCTCCAGTCGATAAAGCCAACTTCCAGAAGGAAAATCGATGACAAGCCCCACCACCACCACCACCACTAACCCCCTCCCAAGAAACCCACCCTCAAACTCACGACTGACCGAGGTGGACAGCAGAATAGGTGGGCGGCTGACCGCCTTCCAGCTCCCCACCTCAATCCCAACCCACAGGTTTCCCGCTCGACCGCAAGCTCCATCCTTCCATCCCCGTTCCGCAGCCGAGGAGAGGAAGTTTTATACCGGAGACTACGAAGAAGGGGAGCAGATGCCCTCGACCCTACCCCACCCACCGGCTCAGCTGCTCGGGTACAGACGAGGGACAGGGCCACGTTTGCCAGCGGGGACGGAGGTGTAGAGGGAGGAGGGTTTCTCGCTGCCTCCATTTCCGTTCCTCTGACCACTGCCGCGTTTTCTTTGGGTGCGAGGGATGCATGTACGAGGGGTTCTGCGTGTGCGGTTCATAAACTGCGTACAAAGAAGGGAGAAGAGTAGGAAACGGCGTTTCGTATACGCTCCGGTCTATTCGAATCTTTAAACTTGAGCATGGATCTGATGCGGGAGTTTGTCTTTGACGGACTGCGCAAGAGCCCGACGCCTTTTGTCGAGATGGTTTGGCGTGCTGCACCTAGTGATTTGACACGTTCTCCGGGGTTGGGGAGGGAGATGATGGCTTCGATGTCTTGGTGGTTTGGAATGACATCGCTGCGCTGTTTTTTTGTTTTCTTTCGCTGTGGACACTGGACGCAATAACTAGCTTACACAGACGGTGCTCCAGTCCACCAATGTCGACAAGATCTCTGCTGCGCTCGCAAACCAAGCCTTTTGGTCACTTTGGCACAGAACCGACTCGTCCTTGCCGGGGAGTTGGTGCGCTGGGATTCGGGAGGAAGAGGGTTTATGGACGGCGAGGGGGTGCGTTTTCGCTTCTTCGATTGTTTGGCCCGCGGACTGTCCGCTTCATGGGTGGTCGCGTAACTGGTGACTGTCTTCAGACCGCTTGCTGTGTAGATAGATAGCCTGTAGTCCTGGCTGCGTTGTTGGAGACGGTGGCTGTGGATGGGTTTGCGTAGCGAGAGACGCTAGTACTGTTATCTATTCACTCACGTATTTGTCTCTTTGGTACCATCGTGCGTTCTGCTCAGCACCTGGGATGATTTTTCGTTGTGGAAGTATTTCTGACGTTACGAGTCCGGCTTCGCGTCCAACCCCTCTTTGGCAGCTTGGAATAGTTATAGCTACCAACAACATCCAGATGGAGTGATAACTACCGATCATCACTCCCGCCTTTCGCCAGATACGATGACCATGAGTTTTGCCACGTAGCTTAAGCTAACTTACACCACATCCGCTTCCCAGCAGCAACACCAGCACCGTCCATCTTATCCGTTCCGGCAAACCCAACCCACAACATCACGAGCCGGAAACCACAGCTCGGCCGCCCACCAAAAAGGTACTGGCTTATCGAGCAGCAGAACGTTCACTTCACTCACATATCGTAAGTAGTAACTATTTCAAACGAACTCCTATCCCACCCAACCCCCAACCCCCCCACCCCCCAGCCTCCGCATACGTACTCACCCACCACATCCACCTTACCCATCCCCCCACCTTACCCATCCCCCCGCCTCACCCATCCCCCCACCGCCCCCAAACCCCACCCCAGGCATCCCATCCACCACCCCAAAACCCCCACTCCCCACCGCCTCGACACAAGTCTCCAAATCCCGTATCTACCGTCAGGGCCACGACTGCATGGCGGAAATCTCGGGGTGGGAGAGACGACCGCGATGTGTGGAAGGGCGTGGAGGTATTTTCGACGACGGTGTCTTGCCGTTACTGTTGAGGTTCAGGGCCCGATCCCGGTGCGGGGGATCTAAGTTGACGTTGAATACGACAGGAGTCACAAACGCGGGGAGCCAGAAGCGCTCGACACTGGCATCGAAGCCGCAGACACGGGCAAGGGATGCCGGAAAGGGAGATAGAGACAGCAAGCAAACGACAGCAACAACACAGAACAAGCCGGGCACGCGCCCGTCGAGCCAAAAAACCGCTCTCTCCCGCGCTCAGA
Organism: Saccharata proteae CBS 121410; assembly: GCA_010015785.1. Lineage (NCBI taxonomy): Eukaryota > Fungi > Ascomycota > Dothideomycetes > Botryosphaeriales > Saccharataceae > Saccharata > Saccharata proteae. The sequence continues at coordinate 91,390 of ML978743.1, forward strand.
GCTCGAAAACGGTCAGGTCAGCCCACGGAAAACCACAACCGCGTGTGGCCCGGGCCGTCCGGCGTGGATATTCATTCGGTGATGGATACGCGATGGTATCTGGTATACATCTGCGGCGCCTCTCGACAGCGACCAAAAAAAAGCCTCGCTCGCAGCCGACGACAACGCGGCGACGAGGCTCGAGCTCCTTCCCAAAAAAAAAGAAGAAAAAAACAACCCGGACATTCGAAAACCGGCTTCGCCATCTCGGCGTTCCGTGAGGGTGGAAGGTGAAGAAAAGGGGGAGCAAAGGAAGAAAAGGAAAAAAAGCTCGACGCTGAGCGCTGATCATCCTCGATACAACCACCGGGCACCCGGCACCCCTAAGAACCCTACAGCCACGGGGAACGAGAAGCCGAAGCCAGAAAAGCGAGAAGAAAAGAAGAAAGGAAGAAAACGGGGATGCCAGCCGGTCATCTCTCTTTCTTCAAGAGAAAAAAAAAAGAAGAAATTTCCCCTTCCCTACAAGTAGAAGAAAGAACAAAGCCAAGAATGCTGTCGCCCGCACCCATATCTGCCTTTCGCCCCGTTTTCGTGATGCGCGTTCGTGGCCCCCACCCCCCCACACCCCCCAGTTTCGCCGGTTCGTTAATGGAAAGTTGGAAAAAGCAGGACTCTTGTCTACTTTGCGCGCCCGCTTGCCCCGCATGCCTTTGTGTTGCTTGGGTCGAAAGAATAAAAAAGAAATCGATGCTGGTGCTAATGTGGAGTAGTTGGATGGTTGGTTGGTGAATAGAGAGATGGATGGATGGATGGGCGAGCGTACTCGCCCGATCGCTGCGACGGGTGTGGTCCGATGATGTGGACGTGCCGGAATTTCTTTCCGGTGGTTCGCAATGGGCGGAGAGGCGCTTTCGCTCGATTCTGCATGTCGTCGTCGCGGAGGGGATGGGCGAACGTCCCGGACTACATCCCCCTGGGGACTGCCATGTCGCGCCTCCTACACCGTCTTCGTCGTCGTCGTTCAAACGCTGTGCGCCAGCGAAACGCCAAAGGAGTCTTCGGCGACAATATGGAGTGATGGTTCCCAAATTCACCCGCCTCACGACCCCGACAACGGCGGCGGCGTCTCCGGATACGCCCCAGGAATCCCCGTCCCAACAACACTATTATTCCTCGGCGTCTTCGGCGGCACCGGCGGCGGCGGTTCCCTCTCCCTCTCCCTATCCCTATTTTTCCTGCTGCGCCACAGCCGACTGAACCCGAAGCCTCTTCTACTAGGCCGCTGTTCCGGTTCGGGCCCTGCATTCTGCGCAGTATTTGCGCTCGTCATGACGGCGGCGGCGGTGAGATAGCCGGTCTTCTCCTGGTCCGTTTCGGCGGTCTCGAATTTGTTGGTCGAGTCTGAGGATTCCAGCGTTTTTCGGCGATGCCAGATGTTTCCGCTGGAGCCGGCGCGTTTGCGTCGAGGGTCTGGTGGCGCGGGGTTGGGGAAGCTGCTGCCGGAGCCATCGGCGGTGTGGGGTTTGCGTGCGTAGTCCGAGTCCACTGAGATCGGGGAGTGGGAGCCGGAGTGTTGTTGGGGGTTGAGGTGATGTTGCTTGTGGTGGTTGTGGTGGTTGTGGGGGTGCAGGCCACCGTTGGCGCCGTGGGCGAGCGGCAAGGGCGGCTGTATGACAAAGTCAGTTTGACTCTGGACACTTCCGCCCGTGAGGAACGAGACATTCGCCGACGAGGTGTTGAACGGTGGCGAGAGGAGTGGACGTACTGGCGAGTCTGAGCGAGACTTTGGCTGCTTCTGCGCGCGCTTGCCGGGGGATAGTGAGCGCAGACGTGAGCCGAGGGATTTGGACTTGTCTGCCGTCTTGGACTTTCGTGTCACCAGGATCGTTGTCAAACTTGCGTCGGCACTGCCACGGCGTGATTGCGGATCCGAACTGCTCTGGTTCTCGCTGAAGCGTGGACTGGGTATCGCATTAGCGACAGAGGAGCGCCTTGTTGACGGGTCAGGTGTCGTGCCCGTCGACCGGTCCGGGAGAGCGATTCTCGAGGGCTGAACAGCTCTGGTCGGACTGTACTCGGAATTCGATCGCAGGGGAACGTTTGGCCGAGGTTTGAGGATTTCCACCTGACTTGTGTTCATAGGACTCCTTGCAGCTTCCAGGTTTGCTAGGTTGGGATCCGTCTCAGTCAGCATCAACGCCTTCTCCGCTTCAATCTTCTCTTGCCAGACGGTTTTGTTCATGACCAGCTCCTCGACACTGAATTCCATGGCCGGGAAGATGTCCGATATCGATTCGAACAGCGGTCGCGCGAAGATGTTCATGAAGCCGATCTGAGATTCTCCCATCTTGATCAAATCGTCCCGCACGGGTGGTCCGCCGAACAGACAAGTCGGTATTTGCAGCTCATGCTCCATCTGTCCCTGATTGCTGAATTCATCAGTAAGTATGGCGGCCCAATGGGCGGCCGTATGAAACCTGCGCGCCTGCGAACAGATCAGTCATGTCCACCTGGCAGAGCTCTCTTCCGATACGTACAACATTGCTGATGTCGGCGCATTTTATGAGCAAACCGCAAAGGAGGTCCCTGTACTCCTCGAGAACCTTTGGACTCCATCCGTCAATCGTACCCTTGCTGTGCGCCAGCTTTTCCTGCAGATTGCCCATGTCGGCCATGTACTTGAAATGAAGCCCCATATCAGTTGCTAGAATAGACGTTATCATGAGCTTGCGCATGCAAACATCCTCAAACGCCCCGGGCCAGTAACGTCGTAATATTTGCGAATAAGCAGCGCAGTGAAATGACTCGAGCACGGAGCGGTCGTTGTAGAGTTGCGCCAACGGCGCGTTGAGCGCGACGAGAAACGCGTTGTTTACGCCTGGATGGCCCACGTCGTGACCGATGGCAGAAACGAGGAGACATAATGCGTCGAAAGGTTTGAGGAGGGAGGCGATTGGAGGTTTCGAGATGACGGGGGGACAATCCGTCAACGGATAGAATGGCAGCGCGCCGATGCGGACGAGGAAGTAGAAGAGGGCCTGGAGAACGTCGACGACGTGGCGGAAGTTGTGATAGAGGACGAAATCGTTATAGGCAGCTCGGCTCGCCAGGAGGAAGATGGTGAGTTCATCTGGAAAAAGGTCAACATGTGAACACCAAAGCGCAGGGCTCACAATTTGGTACCTTCATCCATTCGCCACCGTTCCACCTCCGGCATCGTCAGCGCATGCTGCAGCATAACCAATGCGCCGTAAAGCAGTTCGTCATCTGTGAGATCATGCGCCGAGAATGCCCACGTCCCAACCGCTTCAGCGACAAATGCCCGCCGCTCCGGGCTAACCTCGACATCACTGAGACCGTTAGATGATGGCGACACGACCTTCGAACAAACTCACTTTGGATCTATCATGTCAAGAGCGGTATCGGGACAACATATATTACCCATCAAACCGGACACCATTGCTTCGCGGAGATACGCATAGGGCTTGGCCTCGTTGACGCCTACCCAGGAAACCTTGCGCGCCTTGGTGGACTTGAGAAAACTCGACTGTTCACGGGTGACTTCCTTCGCGACTCGATAGCCATGCACCGCGAGCCCGTGGATGTGATCTTTCGAGATGGGGCTCGCCAGAACGTCAACCGCGCCGGCGTCCAGGTAGCGAACCAAGCGCACCGTGTCCGTCAGCACCTGGGTCCCGGGCGTCTCAGATCCTGACCATTGGCCGCCCAGACCGGTGAGAATGACGATCGGGATGACGAGTCTGGGCAATCTGCGATCCTGAACCTCGGCCGATATGTGTCGCAGAAGGTGCATGCCGTAGAGGTCTTCGGGCTCGGGGGTCTCGGTGCCAGCTGTTCTGAAGGCGGTGGGAGAGGGTGTGCGGGGCTCGCGGGAGAGACGCTTCATGCGCTGCTCTTCATCGTAGGGTATATCTATCAGCACTATGATGGGCGTGTTTTCGATGGTGGAGGACTGGGTGAGCTGTGCGATCTTGTCCAAACACGCGGAGCCCGTCCGGCAGACTTGGACTGGGCGCGCGTCAGCATCTCCCGCAATCGCAGACGACGATCAACAAACCTTCGGAGAAGACGAGCAGCAAGGTCTCTATGTTGGACCGAATCTCGGCGGGATTGGGCTTCCCAAAAGTGAAGTATCCGGGCGAGGGAGCGACGGCGCGCGCATTGAGGCTCGAGGCGACGGTTTCCTTGCGCACAAGCTCCTGGTGCGCGCGACGGTCCAGGTAGATGACATTGCAGGCTCCATGGTCCATCATCGCGGCGCGCGAGCCTCGAGCGCGGCCGGGCTGTGGCTGGGTTTATAGCCCCCCGCAAAATCGGGAGGACGCCTTTTCGACGGCAAAACGCCGAGTGCGAGCGCGCAGGAGCCGTGTTCGTCGCGACGGGTGTGGGATGGAAGAGGGAGGTGGTCGGGGAGGATGGGGTGGGTGTGGGCGCTTGGTCGGGGAGGAGTGAGCGTCGGCGACTGGGCGCTTGTCGGGGCGGGAGGGCTCGCAATGGCAGCGCAGGCACGGCCGGGCGTCTCTGCGCGAGCTGGCGGAGGTGGTACCTGGGCGGGGCGGAGGACGGAGGACGGGACGGAGGACGGGACGGAGGACGGACTCGAGGTGCAGGTGGGGGAGAGATGGGGAGGGTGGTGATGGATGGAGTGGATGGAGTGGACGGAGTGGATGGTGTGGATGGAGTGGTGGATGGAGTGGTTGGTGTGGCTGGCGGAGGTGACGGACGGGGAGTGTCGAGTGTCGAGTGTCGAGGGTCGAGTGTCGAGCGTCGAGTGTCGAGTATCGAGTGTGGTGTGTCGTGTGCGCTTTGGGATGGGACGAGGAGCAGCAGGTGGGAGATTGGTAGAGCTGGGCGGAGGGCGGAGGGCGGAGGGCGGATGGCGGATGGCGGATGGCGGATGGAGGCGAGCTGGCTGGGGGCTCTGGATTGGGTGGTGGATGTGGATGTGGATGTGGATGTGGATGTGGATGTGGATGTGGATGTTGTGTTGGGTGGTGAGAGGGAAGGTGCGATGCGCCTGAAACGAGGGCTGCAGCGTGGTTGCACGCTCGCGCTGGCCCTGGCGCGGTCTATGCTGGATGCAATTCGGGCGCACGGCAGCGTGTTGGGTCGCCCGCAGAGCCAGAGAGGCCAGCACTCGGGCCCGCAGGGGCGAGAATGCAACCGGCGACGCGGGCAGGGGGGCCCAGCATGCGAAGACAAAGACAACCAGTCTCACCGGCTGCCTGCATCGGGGAGGCTGGGAGGGGGAGGGGGAGGGGGAGATGGGGGGGAGATGGGGGGGAGATGGGGGGGAGATGGGGGGGAGAGGGAGAGGGAGAGGGAGAGGGAGAGGTGGAGGGGGAGGGGGAGGGGGAGGAAGAGGAGGAAGAGGAGGATGTGCTGGAGATGCTGGAGGTCCTGGAGGGGAAGTTGAACTGCGCAGAGGACACACCAGACACGACGCCAGCCGGCAAGACCAGTCTGATCACGGCAACGGACGAGTGATGATGATTGACTGCGGAATGGACTCTCTCTCTGGGTGATGACTGGGACTGGGACTGGACTGGACTGGACTGGACTGTGGACTCGGATCGCACTGTTTGCCAGATTCCGTGCGGTGGCAGGCAGGCAGGCAGGCAGGCAGGCTGGCTGGCTGGCAGCATACACGCTGGCATCATACACGCATGCGCAGGGCTGGACGGTAGCCGCTCTTCTCGAAGGCACGCAGAAGGCCGTCGAGGCTGTTGAGTGGTTGGTGGTGGTGGCTTGTCCAACAAAGCCGCCGCCCCGAGAGCGTTGTGCCGATCTGAAACGGCGATAAGTTCAAGCCAGAGACGGCGACAAAGCTGCACGAGACAGGATGATGGTGATGATGGTGATGATGATGGTGGTGGTGGTGACTGCTTGCCACGGTGACGCTCACTGCGGCCACTTTTGCCCGAATACAGACTCCCCATACAGACTCCCCATACCCATACAGACTCCCCGAGTACACAAGTCAGAGTCACGTCTCCCATTCCTCGCAGCCTTCGAGAAGCACGAGAGAAGCAGCCAAGCCCCAGCCCGCTCGCCCGCCCCGCTGCTTCCGCCGCGCTGCTGGCTGTTGATTTCCCCGTCCCGCCGGCTCCGCCCATCTCTCCCACTCCCACTCCCCCTCCCCCTCCCACTCCCACCCCCCAATTGCCATCCAACCCAATGAATCATTCCCGCTGACGCTGACGCTGTCCTGCCCGGAGATCATGTGGAGTCCGCTGCATCATCCGCCGATCTCGCGCAAAATTACTCAGTCGAGCGCTCGAGCCAGCCGTTGCCATCGTGAGAGGCAGCGCTGTGTGTGTGTGTTGTGTGTGGGTGTGTGGGCGTGTGGGCGTGTGGGCGTGTGGGCGTGTGTGTGGGCGTGTGTGTCCCAGCTCTTCTGTTTGTCCACGGGTGTCTCTGTGTCTGTGTCTGTGTCGAGTCGAGTCGAGTTGCGTCGCGTCGCGTCGAGTCGAGTCGTTGATGCACCGCCCCAAAGCCCCTCGATGTGGCAGCTGCATCCTCTTCTTTCTCCTCGCCATGCCCGCTCTCATGCCGCCCTCACCATGCCGCCCTCACCATCCACCGAGTCCGCTCCACCCACCAGCCAGCCATCCACCACCACCCAACCACCACCACGCCTCGTCCACACAAGTGGGCTCGTCGGCCTTGTGTCCGCGCAAAAGCAACTCGACCTCTCTGCGAACGTCCCTCCGTCCCCCATCGAACAATCTATGGGACCGGCAGCCCCCAGCTCTCTCGCCCGCCACGCGGCTCCCAATCTTTCGCCTCGAGACGGTTCCCATCGCAGGCATCCCCGGTCCTCCCGAGCACACATCCCCACGTGCAGCACCCGAAATTTCAACCGCGACGCTGAGATCCAACTCGTTGTGCCAGCAGCGATAGTCTGGCCCAGCACGCCATCACATAACTAACCCTCATGCCCATGTGCTGTCAATCCGACTTGACCTCGACGTCGTCCGTGGAGTCGGGCCATTGCCATCTCCGCGTTGCTGTTGCGACAGATCAAGACCGAGCGAAACCGAGATGCCAGAACTAATAACGTTAACAACTCCAGCCTCGCGGGATGACGAACGGCGACCAAAGCAGACATCAGAAAACTCATCAACCGTCTACCTAACCACCTAACCCACACAGCAGTCCCGTCTCGATAACAGACGACGCGAATCCGTTCTTTCAACCTGATCCAACCGCTATCACGTGACCACGCCTTCCCCCTAACACCTCACCCACACCACCAATCCATCCGCTCCGCCACCATCAAACCACGAACCTCCACCACCCTCCCCCCAGCCCCTCCAGACAACCAGCTTTCCCCCAACCACTCGTGCTACTACAGACACATGCATTGCCCACAATCGCTGATTTCATTTTCTACATTCGTCATGGGCATTAGCAGACACAACTTCCGAGTCCGTCATTCATGGTCCGCGTTCCAATCCCGTCGTCGTCTTCCAACCATATCCGCCACGTCCGCTTTATCGATTTGGCGTACGAGCCCCGTCTTCGTTCTGGCCTGCTATACCAGTCCTTCCTGTGTCTCGTCCTCTCCGTCCTCTCCGTCTCCTAGCAGCCATCTGGTGCCGCGATGTTCTTTGACACGGATGAAATCTTGAAAGTCGGTTTTCGGTTTCTTCGATCTTAGTAACCTACCTTAATAGCGATATCGAGGTCTTTACTTTTTCACCGAGTCGGTGGGTTTTAGCTTTAGTCGGAAATGGATATCTTGACTACTATAGTATATCTAATATCCTACTCTACTAGATCCCGGCGGTGTTCACTAACTCAGGGTACTCGCTCCCCCCGAGCCTCGTAAAGACGGACGGCACGTGCCACGTCTACATGACTGAGCGCCACCTCTCGTCACCAGCATGGAGGTCACTGGCAACACAATTCAGCGCACATTGTTCGGCTTATGCCAAGACTTCGTAAGTTAAGACTTCAAGTCTGTGGTCTGATTCTAATTACACTGCTAAATCATCGGCTTTTGCTATGCTTCATCTCGCTCGTCTCGTATACAACACCGCTGTTTGTCTGACAACATCATCTCAAACCACGGATATTCGTCAAATCGACGTACAGACACAGCATGCAATACTACCTTCGACATTGTCACTTGAACAAATCCCATGTTCGACATCCCATCACCAAAACCCACACTGTTCAGTCACCCAACAAAAACCCACATTGTTCAAGATTCTACCATCTCTGCCATCAAACCACTTTTATATAATGCCTACCAACCCGGCCATGGCCTTTTCTCTTCACTTCATTCCCGGTCACCGAAGTCACAAAAACAACAGGAACAGGTTTCCCAGCACACCAAAAAAAACAAAAAACAGCAAAGACCGACGACCAAAACACCAAAAAACACCACAACAACAACAACAATGTCGGCATCACGCCAACAATTCATCCGCCTAGTCGCTGCCAACGCAGTCGGCCGCCTCTCTCTCATCGACATCCGTCGCTTCCTGCACGCCTACCTAACGAACGAATACTCGCCGCACGCCACCGACCACGGCGTCCTCTCGACCAACACCTCCGCCACCCTCGGCGCCCTCGCCGCGAATCCCAACCGGCCGGCCGTGGTCCCCGCCACGCTGCCACCGCAGCACGACCGGTGGATCAACCTAGGCCAGTGGATCCGCGACGACGAAACGGGCACGAACCCCACGGCGGCCAACCTGGAGCTCTGGCTCCAGGGCCGAACGGACTGGGCGAACGTGGAGCAGCTCCTGTTCCAGGAGGCCGAGAGGCCGGAGTTGCAGGCACATCTGCGCAACGTGCTGGTGCGGTTCGGGGCGTACGAGAGGTTCAGTCGGCAGAGGACCAAGTTGGAGGAGAGGGGTCAGTGGGGCGAGCTCGCGAGACAGGTACTGCTGGACCGGGAGCTCATCCGCGTTGTTTGGGGCGACGATGTTCAGACCGTCGCGCCGTATCTGGAGGCGTATGCAGGCAGGCGGTTCAGCCGGCTTCGCAGCGAGGAGGACTTCGAAGTCGCAGGCGTGACGAGGTTGGCGGCCGGTGTGAGGTCTGGGGTGCGGTCGTTCATGGGCGGTTTTGCGGCGGCGGCGAGACCGCGCACCAGCGACGGTCTACGCGCTGCTACGGCCAGACCTGCCAGTGCATTACCCGCACCCGCATCCCGTCCACGCCCCGGTCACGGCCACGGTGACCGACCACCCAGACCCAGACCCAGACCCAGCACCGGCAGACCCGCCACCAGCACCGGTAACCCCCCAGCTCCCCCCCGCCGCCCCCACCGCCCCGCTAACCATCTCCGCCAGACCCTCCACCATCACCACTCGGAGCTCATCCCAGCCGGCGACCTCGCCCTGCAAACCCCAACCGAACGCCTGCTGCGCCGCACCGTCTACCACTTCAACTGCGCCTGCGGCGCCCGCCACCAGTTCCACCTCGAACTCGACATCCGGCCCGACGCCCAGCTGCGCTCGCCAATGGAGCCCGGCGCCAACGACGCCGCCGACCGCCTGCCGTCGTACGACGAGGCGGCCCGCGGCCAGGACGTCATCCCGGAGGCGGCGGGCGAGGAGCGGTCCGAGCCGGAGACGCAGGACCAGATGGTTCTGAGGATGCAGCAGCAGGTGGCCCGGGTGCAGGAGCAGGTGCGCAGACGGAGGGAGGAGGAGAGAAGGAGGCAGGATGAGAGGGAGGTTTTGAGGAGGGGTGAGTTGAGGCATCAGAGGTATCTGCAGGGCCGCACTAGTCCGACGTCTAGTCAGGCTACGGATACGAGCGCTGAGGATGACTTTTATGGCGCCCCGGCGGCGGAGGGGTCGGGTTGAGGTGGCGGTGGCGGTGATGGAGGTGTATGATACTCGTCCTGGATAGGACAATTGGTCTGGACTTTTGGAGTTGGAGTTTTTTGACGGGGTTGGAGAGGAGATTGTAAGATAGAAGGAATTGAAAGTTTGGAGTTTTTTTTTTGAAATGGTCTGGTTTGATGGTGGTTGTGATGGCGATTATGATGGTGATTGTGATGGTGATGAATATGTGTATGGTAAGGTATGCGAAACGAAGAGGACACGGTACAAAGGAATTGTATCAAAGTTGTAGTAGCTTACCAGCTTACCACAGTGACAAGAGCTCTTGACCTTGCTCCGAGCTTTCCTTGACGAGAAATTTGGGAGCGCAATGGCGGTTGCCATTCTTTTGTTCGACTGATCGGCTGACCTTGTTGGCTTTGTTTGAATAGCCGCGGATTTCTTCTCTCAGAATGACAAGGAAGCGGATCGTTGGACTTTGTTCGTCTTGTTGCTCGACACGAAGACTTGATGCGATGCTCGAGGTGTGTCGGCGTGATAGCGGGGGGATGTGCGTGATGCGCGGTGTTACTGGCTGGGTGTTGATGATGCACGTCATCAGTGGGGATACTTGGATCTGGACGTCGGCAGATGTTCATGGTGTTGGGTATCATGGCGGGGGGATGAACAAAAAATCCAGTTGGCATGCTCCCATTCACGACTTCGTTGTGGTGTCATGGTGGTGAACTGAGGAAATAGCATCTTTCCATGACGTCTTTGAGAATCCCTCCAACCGCTGCCTCCAGTGCGGATCTACGTGTAAGTATTGCACAGGAGAGTTGATCAAGGCGCAGCTCATGCTCGCATCGCCACACATTTATACCTCAAAACGCCAACGCCAACGCCAACCCCGTGACGTGCGACGCCGGGCAGCATGTGACTTGCTCCGGCATCACAACTCTGGCTCGTGGCGCTCGGCACCCAGCTTGTCAGCCATCCATCAGCCATCAACGACGGCCCGGGAGGCGCGCAAGCTCGAACGTCGCAGACGCGGAGGGGCTTCCGCGGGCATGGCGGTCGGCAGATGGGGGCGCGATGGCGAGAGGAATGCTGCGGTTTGGATGCAGATGCCGGGCTGGTCGCGTGTGCATGTGTCTTACACGACGGCGGTAGAACGAAGAGCCGGGTGTTCGGTTGGAGACAGGTGCGGCCAGGCGTGAGAGGATGGCGGGGTGTGCGAGATGCAACGGGGCGGCGGGTGATACAGGGACGGAGAGGAGATGGTGGGTTGTGTTGGAACGTTTGCATGTGAGTCTTGTGAGTCTTGTGAGGTGATGAGTCAACTTCGGGTGGGCTGGTCGTGCTTTCGGTCGGACTTCTAGAACTGGGCCGGTTGCGGACTAGACTGGACGGCAGGGCTGACCTAATAGCCGAGGTTTGGCTTCCGACCTCATCGTTCTAAGTCGAGCCTGAGGCAGCGAGCAGTGTCGAGTCCACCTGCAGCACGCATCGGGACAGGACATATCAATGGCATCGACAATGTCTGCATGTCCAGCAGTGCACAGTGCCGTGGCAAAAAAGCCATCTCCAACGGCCTTCGCTGCGTCGTTGAGCTTTTGTCCCACAGGTCGAACCTCCACATGCTAGGATGGCCCCTAGAGCTCAGGCCTCGGGCCAAAGGCGCAAGCTCGCCCTCAGCAACCACATCTGCCACCTCCATCGCTCACCACATTGGCTCCCATCCACCCCCATCTGGCCTCGGCTGAATGGTCGCGCGACCTCACAGGCCGCCTGCCCGCCTGCCCGCCAACCCTTCGCCCTCTGATCCGGCCTATCCCGAGTCTTGTCCATCCCAGGTCGGGGGAATCGTGAAAATGGCTCGTCGGACGGGGTAGCTCCAAGGTCTGGGACCGCTAGGAAGTTTATATGACTGCTTGGCTCCCCTCGATGTCATTGCTAGCCATATCCCCTTAGCTCCCCCGCTGTCCTCTCCGCGAACCCCATCCCCACTTCCTCCTCTTCTCTCCATCACATCTATCACTAGACGAGAGACGCTGCTGTCACGACTCACACGACACATCAATCATGGCTACCGGATCCATGGCTCCCAACATGCCCTCCGTCGACGCCGAGGAGCAGGCTTATCACGAGGAGGTCAAGGCTGTCAAGCAGTGGTGGACCGACTCGAGGTGGAGGTACACGAGACGTCCATTCACTGCCGAGCAGATTGTGGCCAAGAGAGGCAACCTCAAGATCAACTACCCCAGCGGTGACATGGCCAAGAAGCTGTGGGGGACCGTCGAGAAAAGGTTCCAGGTACAATCACATGTCTCCCTCTTCGTACCTGCACTTGTCTGACATGGAACAGAACAAGGACGCCAGTTTCACGTACGGCTGCTTGGACCCCGTCATGGTCACCCAGATGGCCAAGTACATCGACACCGTCTACGTCTCCGGGTGGCAATGCTCTTCGACGGCCTCGTCGACCGACGAGCCCGGCCCGGATCTCGCAGACTACCCCATGACGACTGTGCCAAACAAGGTTCAGCACCTCTTCCTCGCCCAGCTCTTCCACGACAGGAAGCAGCGCGAGGAGCGCCTCAGCACCGACAAAGCCCAGCGTGGCAACGTCGCCAACGTCGACTACCTCCGCCCGTTGATTGCCGACGCCGATACTGGTCACGGTGGTCTGACCGCCATCATGAAGCTCACCAAGCTCTTTGTTGAGAAGGGTGCTGCTGGTATTCATATCGAGGACCAGGCGCCGGGTACCAAGAAGTGCGGTCACATGGCTGGAAAGGTGCTTGTGCCCATCTCGGAGCACATCAACCGTCTCGTCGCCATCCGTGCTCAGGCCGACATCATGGGTAAGTCGACATGCCATCCCATCCCACATTCAACATCTAACACCCCCAGGCACCGACCTTCTCGCCATCGCTCGCACCGACTCCGAAGCCGCCACTCTCATCACCTCGACCATCGACCCCCGCGACCACCACTACATAATGGGTTCGACGAACTCGGCCCTCCAACCCCTCAACGACCTCATGATCGCCGCCGAACAAGCCGGCAAATCCGGACCCCAACTCCAAGCCATCGAAGACCAATGGACCGCCCAAGCCGGCCTCAAACTCTTCCACGAAGCCGTCGCCGACACCATCCACCAAGGCGTCCACGTCAACAAAGAAGAAATGATTGCTCAATACATTCACGCCTCGCGCGGCAAATCCAACTCGGAAGCCCGCGCCATCGCCAAAGGCATCACAGGCGTGGACGTCTATTTCGACTGGGACGCGCCCCGCACCCGGGAGGGCTACTACCGGTACCAGGGCGGGTGCGAATGCGCCATCAACCGGGCCGTAGCCTACGCCCCCTACGCCGACCTCATCTGGATGGAGTCGAAGCTGCCGGACTACGCCCAGGCCAAGCAATTCGCCGACGGCGTGCACGCCGTCTGGCCCGAGCAGAAACTCGCCTACAACCTCTCGCCCTCGTTCAACTGGAAAGCGGCCATGCCCCGCGACGAGCAGGAAACGTACATCAAGCGTCTCGCGGCGCTGGGCTACTGCTGGCAGTTCATCACCCTGGCGGGCCTGCATCAGACGGCGCTCATCAGCCACACGTTCAGCCAGCAGTACGCGAAGAGGGGCATGGCGGCGTACGGCGAGATGATCCAGGAACCGGAGATGGAGAGCAAGTGCGATGTCGTCACGCATCAGAAGTGGTCGGGCGCGAATTACGTGGATGGGTTGTTGAAGATGGTGCAGGGGGGCGTGAGCTCGACGGCGGCGATGGGGAAGGGGGTTACGGAGGATCAGTTCAAGTAGACTGGTTGGTTGGTTGTCCGAGGTGCGTTGGTGTATGGGACTGAAACGGGAATGGGAGAATTTAGGGGAATGTGCGGTTAGGTAGAGTTTGTGCGGTTCGGTAGAGTTTGTTGCTCGATAGGGAGTTCGTGAGAAATATGAAGATACTTATTTTTCTACACTCCACCTGCTGGATCTTTTGACTACGCATGCAGTATCCCAGGATAGCAGTTAGTGCACCTGCCATGGTGCCAGGTAACTCTATCCGGGTGATTCGCACGTGCTGCCTTCAGATCCGTGGGCTTCTGCGGATATGAAAGGGTGCTACTTTCGGACTGTTGGGAGTTACTCGACATCTACATACTACATTGACTTGTAACCGGGAACCTGAGATAGGGCGCTTTTCATCACTGGTTTCTTCCAGTCACTTATCAACTATAGCTCTGTCGAACACGACTACTTTCTTCTCCGACTCCTCTTATCGCTAATGCCAATGATGAACAGCATTGCTAATCCATACTGCCACTCCCCGTTATCAGCGCGGAAACAGCGTCAAGGTAGACATAGTCCAGTAAAGCCATTGCATCAACCATACTATCAGTGAACCTTCGAGAGAATTAACTAACCCTATCTAGCGCCTCTACCTGTGCCTACTACCGCCCAGATCCTCTCTAATAAAAAGGTATAACATTCTGGCCGCTTGTACAATCTCTCCACGCGGCTCTACGTTCGCCGTTCGATGCAATTAGCAGGGCCGGAATAGTGGAGCTCTGTCTCCCAACGAAGCTCCAATGAATGCCATGAATGCTGCATATTGGTTTCGAATGTGCCGAATCCCATCTCTGGCCGAATGTCGTCCCCGGCCGGTTTTCGTCTCTGGTCAGAATTCCTTCTCTCACTCCCTTCATTCGTAACACCGATTGTAGAGACGATCCCGAACCTATGCTCAAACTCCGTATTCTCACTCCCGACAGACTAGTGAGCCGGATGTAGCCTGCGAATATTATAGTTGTGACGGGGTTGCATTGCTTCGCAGAGTTTCCGGCAATGCGATAGTTGGACTTTTCCACACTTTTTACCTGGTTTTGAGGCTTGGAAGGGGGGTTGGTTGCGGTTTTCAAGTGCGGAGTAGGGAGTTGGTGGGGAAAGGAGAGGAAGGTATCGTTCTTTAGGCAAGTGTAGCCAGCGCTGCGTTCCTTCGAGAAACTTGTCTGAAGGTTTATTTTTTCGACCTAGTGATGAACAGCGATATTATAATTTGAAGATAAGAGTGCACTCCATCATCATTGGATTACGGTCACCAGAGAAAGAAAGATCCTGCCGCGAGTAGCAGTAGATTTGGCATTGAGAGGTTCTAGCGGCAAAGAATTGCATTGAGCTATCAAAGATGTAGAGTATAGGAGAAAGAGAGAAGAGTCTATCACGTCTTAGACGGTGGGAGCTGGTTGCTCCAGCTCCTGCCTTATGAGAGCCGTCGTGGTTCCCTTTCTCGCGCAGACCGGCGGAGCTGCGGCTGTAACTAGTTAGTTCGGCAGGCTTGACAGGCTACTAGCTGCGTGAAAATACCATTCGATTCTACTAGACCTGGTTTGAGACTATGGCAGAGTTTCTTGAGTGAGGTGTTCAATTGGGCCTTGAGACTCGTATCTATACGCAGTAGGATCCAGATGCTAGGGGAAGTTTGTAGCGGCAGTCGATCAGCGTGGGATCATGTTATAAAGTCAGATCAAACCTGGTAAACGATATGCTCCACTAGCTTCGCGCATCAATCCTCTACCTGGATGGCTTGCCAGCAATATACGTCTTCATTCTTTCATACAATCATGTGTATGCTGTGCTGAAGACTGAGATCTGGCCATAATGATTGATTTGTTTTGTTTTGGTAATGATAGGTGACATTATCTTGTCATAGAATCGAGTGTGTTCATTAGTATCAAGTTTTCCTATAAGAGACGATGACAAGAGAGATAGAGTGCTCTCTCATATTTCTGACAATATAATGTTGTGACATTTGAGAGTACGACTGTCCCAAAGCGCAGGGGAGTCCGGGATGTGAGTGCCTAGGGAGAGCAGCAGACTATCATATATACGCACGGTAGCGGTGTGGGTGGTCAATCATAGGCACATAGCTCAAAGCAGTGATAGTCTCACAGATCAAAGATTCCACACCATCCACCCTCTCACATCACTATTGTATCCCTACCTATGAGGGACATGCAGCTCTTTGACATAACACCGAGGCTTCAATGATCGGGTACACGGATGGGTTTTCATAATTCATATTCTTTTAATCGTACACTTCATCATCGTATCGTTGTGGAGTAGGCAAAATGCCCGCGATCGGCCCGGACTTACCAGGACTCGAAATTGGAGGAGACCCACTGGAAGTCAGACGGAGCTGGCTTCGGAGTCAGATACTCCGTCTGGGTGGCCTGGCTGCCCACCAGGCTCAACCCACTGTACCGACCCCCCACCCTGCCATCGCGGCACGCGCACGCCGACTCGGGCTGCTTGCGGCACCAGTATTCGCAGTACGGACACTTCTCGCCGGCCGAGATGCAGTGGCAGTTGGGGTATTTGGCCGAATACTTCTTCAGGGCCTCGGCGCGAGGCTCAAGACCACCGGTGAGGAAGTCCATGGCGCGGGTGCGGTGGACCTGGGCGCGGGTGTACTTCCTGGAGCCGTTGTTGCGGGCAGCTTGCTTGCGCTGCATTTCCATGTAGAAGCGGGCCTCGCGTTCGTTGTCGTTCTGGGAGGGCAGCTTGGCCGCTTCGGAGGAGTCGAAGGGCGTGTTGTCGATGGCGGCACCAGCGGTCTTGTCGACCCAGTTCTGGAGTCGGAGCGCGTTGTGGGCTGCGGCCGTGTTCGCTTGGGAGTGGAGGCTGGCGATGGCCCAGGCAGACTCGTCGCGGACGTTGTGGACGTGGTTGTGGGCAGGATTGCCGATGTTGATGTTTTCCTCGGCGCGATACATGAGGTTGTTGCTCGTGCACACCTCGCAATCGTCTCCCTCGCAGACTTCAGACAAGAGGGTAGCGTCGTGGACTTCGAGGAGGAAGCTAGTTTCCTCGTCAAGACGGGCTTGGACGCGTCGGTCAGCCGTGTTGTGGATTCTTTCTTTGGTGGCTTGGGTATCTTTGGGGACTTGGTCGCCCTGGACGCGCTTGAATTCGACGGCGAGCTCGTCAAAGGTCGCGGTGAACAGCTGGATGGCGGCTTCGTGCTTGGAAGCGACTAAGCCAGCGATGATACCGGGATGGACGCCGCAGAGGTCTTGGATGCCATCGATGTTCGGCGTGAGCTCAGCTTGGTAGTTGAGCCTGGACACGATGTTCTTGCGAATGGAGGCGAGAGCGGTCTCGGGCGTGTAGGCGTCGCTGAAGTACTTCTTGCCCATAAAGACCTTGAAATTGTGCGCGACCTTGAAGCCGATGAGGTTCTCGATGCGCACGGCCTGGTCGAGTGTAAAGAGCGTGCCCATGTTGACGAGCCGGGTGAATATGCCCCGGATGAGAATGGAAACTTCATAAGCATTCGTGGTCGAGGTGCGGCCGCTCATTGCGCCAAAGGATTCTTCGGCGATTATGTCTTGCGGCGCGAGGAACCCATTGGCGCCGCGAATTTCCAGGTCGGTGTAAAGCTCCTTGGCCATGGCGGAGACGACGTAGAACAGGCTCTCAAATTCGTGCAAGGCCTTGTAATCAGGGGCAGCTTCGAGATCGGTATGCGGCTCGTTGAGTACAGTGTTGTGGAAGTAGGCTAGCAGGTTACGGTTCTCGCGGCGGTTCTTGCGCCACATTGGCACGGCTTGCAGGATCCTTTCGATGTGACAAGCGGACTTGAAGATGATGACCTGAGGAGTTGTTAGCACATTCAGTGTGAAACTTATCGCATTGAAGGCGGGACATACCTTGGCAACGATCTGGTCGACTTGAGCATCAGGGGCTTCGCGGTACGCGCGCTGGGTCGGAATCAACGGCAGCGACTCCAGAATCCAAGCCTTGCCAGCTGGGATTTCAGGCATGATGAAGGAGTGGTATTGAACGATGATATGTTTCGAAGGAGACGAGATGCGATGATAAGCTGTGCGGTTGCGATGCTTCAGTCTCTTCGAAAGAAAAGTCGTGAAGCGGAAGGTTGGAGGTGGAGAGAGGAGGGAGCAATCGCGGCGAAGGCGAGCGAAAGGCTCTTATACGGCTGTACAATAGCGACATTGTGAGAATTTAGGAGGTTGGTTGCTATTGTCGGCCCACAATTGAGAGTTGAGGAGGTTGGGAGGGGCAGAGTTTTAAGTGAAGTCGACTTGGAGGTGACGCGCCTTCGTGGATGTAGCGATCAGTGCGACCGCGCATGTCGCATGCGACGAAACCACATGGTGGAGATGATGGGCAAGCAGTATAGTTAGGTTGGAAGTTACATGGTGACTACTTTGGTGCCGAAATCAGACTTGGATTCATGGTGTTGAGAAAGTGTCACCGGCAGCATGCGATAGATATCCATGAAACTTCAACGGCGAACAGCAGCTTGCAAGTAAAGCGACACCTCTGACATAGGCGACTGCTTGTAGCACGAGCCCAGCTCGTTGTGATATCGATCTCTAAGGACATACAAAGCCGGTGTTGCCTGGTGTTGAGAAAATGTTAGCCCTAAGCCGGCGACAGCTATGCACGAAACGTCTACAGCGAACAACACACTGCAGGAGAAACCTCGCTTCCAGTAGCAGTAACAGCTCATACAGGCGACTTGAACCATCACGAAATAGATCTTTAACAACACACAAAGCTTTCGGGGTGCTCTGGTCGGTCAGCCCTGACGACATCGCGCACTTCCTGATTTGGCGTAGCGTGCGGCACTCCCATAAGTACACCCGCACACCCAAGTCTGGAGATAACCAAGCACTGTTAGCACCCTCAGGCCTTGCCCGAAACGTTCGAGTATTGCGAGCTGTCGTCAAAGGATGCCATCCGTCCAATATACTTCAGTGTCAGGACTGACTGAAACAGATTCCTATAAAAAGATACCTACATACCTACCAGCCTACGTCGGCCCAGCGCCAACCCTCCACCCCACCCTCATCAAAGTCTCACATGGCACATCCGCCATCGAATTCCTCACCAAATCCTCATCCAACTTAACCTCACCCCTCGGAACCACCACAATAACCGTACTCCCACCATAAAGAAACGCACCTAAACACTGCCCCCTCCTCACATCCGCCCCAACCACAACGCCATCCTCATACCTAATACTCCCCACCAACATCGCGCCAACCGCCACAATCGCAACAGGCGAGTTCGTCGCGCTCCGGTGCATAATCATAACACTCCTCCTGTTCTCGCAGAACACATCCAACGTCCCAGCCTCATTAACCGCCTGCGGATTCACCGTATAATACGCCCCCGGAATCTCCGTGATTCGCTCGACCGTGCCGTCGCAGGGCGAGTGCCAGCGGTGGTAATCTTGCGGAGCGAGACGCGCGATTATCATGCTGCCGCGGTCGAATTGGCGGGCGCGCTTGGCGCTGCCGAGCAGGGATTCGATACTGAAGCCTCGGCCTTTGATCCAGTATTTGGTGGCGAGGTCGATGGTGGGGTAGGCGGTTAGGCGGCTGTCTGCGGGCGAGGAGAGGATGTAGTTGCTGTGTGGGTCGTGGATGGGGCGGGCGGAGGGGCGGATGCGGCGGGTGAAGAAGGCGTTGAAGGTGGGGTAGGCGGAGGGGTCGGGCTCCTGTGTGGTTATTAGTGAGGGTAGGTTGATGAAGGGAGCGAGGTGGGCATTTGAGCCATGTGAGAGGGCAACGGCGAGTTTGTGAGAAGTGAGCGCGCACCTCCAAATCCGCCAATGAGTCCTGGAGCTGGAAGCTCTCAATGAATTTCGGTATGTGCGCCTTGCTTTCCGGCTTGTCATACTCCTCGCCCATCTTCCTAGTCTGTGCCTCAAGCAAGTCCATCGTTTTCTTCCAGTGTAACGCCTTCTCTTGCTGGCTGCCATAATACAGCAAATGCATCCCCACCCTTACATAGAGACTCATGGCCTCGAAGATCCTCTCGCCGGTGCGCCGGTCTATCACATAGTTGCCCATGTGCCTATGTCGCCATTACCCAAACCGTCATCGAGACATTGTAAATCACGCGATTGCGGTATACCAACTTGTTTCCATCTTCTCGAGATACGACTCCGGAAAGATGCTGTGTAGCCAGCCAGAGGACTTTGTAGAGGGGCGGTGAAGTGTTGTTTCCGGATTTTTTTCGTGCTCAATTGATTGGCCTATTAATGTTACAAGAGCGTTCTGGCTGGCTTCGAAGCCTTCATCGCTGAGATGCTCGTGCTTTGAGGCACCGTCAATGCCGGAATATTTTGAATGTGACATGTTGGGTATGCTGCGGAAAAGCAAACCGAGAAGAGGTGAATACAATAGGGTATATCAAAAGACAAGCACAAAGGAGATAGCTCCGAGGTGGGTATGGTGGTTTATAGAGGCCCAGAACGGCATAAGGAACCGCGCGCGGGCTAAGCTTCGATGACGCACCCAATCGATATTCAGGGTAGTTATGCAGGGTCCCCGCGGGTGTGACGTCGCCATCGCATTTGTAGCATGGCAATCTTCCTTTTCCAAACTCCATGCCATAACTCGTAATCGATGCCAACCCCTACCCTCGCTTCCTCGCCATCGTGGTCTAACCGCTAAGTTATCGTAACCATCCTCTTGACCCTCTCCCCTCATTCATGACACGGAGTCCCGCAGTCTGCATTGTCGTGTCTGCTGATTTTCCTTGCGATGCACCTGCTTTGTTATCACCTGCTAACCGAGCAGCCCAGAAGGACCATGACAGCGCTTGGCGATGGACGTCTGACACCATCTTGCTCTTGGCCTTGGATGATGAGAACCCTGATCGGATGAAGGTAATACGAAGAATTTGGAGCACTCTCCCGGACCTGACTTAACCGGTCAACCTTGGAGCTATTTCTGCTGCCCTCCCAATTCCTTCTCTAAGACACCGCCCTACCGCGCCCCAGTACTTCTCTTCGTCCTCAACCACATGAGACACATGCGCGCTGCTCCTAAACTTCACCCTCTCAACCCGCCATCCAGCAGCCTCAGCCTCGTCAGCATGGCCCTCAATATCGCTGGCCGCAATCATTTCATCCGTCGGCGAATAAACATAGCAACGCGCGACCTCCACCGCAAACAGGTTCCTATCATTCAATTTCCTGCGGTTTCGATCAAGCAGGTTTTCCATCCCAAACACATTACCTAGGATCCACGAAGTCATGACGAACGGCAATATCAGCGCAAGTGCCAACAGCCGCAGCAGAGGTTTCTTAGACAAATGCGCCGTCGTAGCTTTCAAGCTACGTTTAATCTCAGGTCTGCCGGGTGCGCTGTCGATGATCATGGCGTTGAGAGGCAATAGACGCTTGTCCATCTGCGTGTAGGATTCGGCGAGTTGACAGGCCGTGTTGGCGCCTCCATTGCTGAATATGTGCAACATGCACCGGAACTCTTCGCCTTTCGATTTGGATTGTTTGCAAGACTCGATCTGATGCACGGCATGGGAAAGACGGCTTCGCTGGGCTTTGTCGCTGAGGTAGGTCATGTCGGGCATGGAACTGGTGAGGACGAGGATGTGAGCTGCTGGATATAGGCGCTTGTAGCTGTTGATGTATTTCTCGATGTGTCGGTTTGCTGCGGCGAACCATGTTGCTAGGATCACCAGATCAAGAGGATCCCCCGTGGGGCTCTGGGTAATGGGTGGCTGTGGGGAGTACAAGTAGCTTGGGGCGGTCCGGTAGAGCCGCTTGAAGCCAGTCCAGGGCGGGTCAGTCTCTGAGGCGGACATGATTGAATGTCAAGGTATAGAAGATACTGAGATCCCATGTGGAGATATATGTTCTGCTCGCGAACTTATGTCAGATTGTTGCCTGAAAAGGCGTATCATGAGGGATATATCTGGCAGATAAGATAACGGGAAATCATCGGCCGACGTGCTGTTTGCCCAAGGGCTCAAGCTTGCAACGATTAAGAGGTTGTTGATGTGCCACGCCGCTCCTGGACAGCTTCAGTTCGTCAACTTTCATCGAGCATCGTCACATGTGTAGCTGCGCTTTCTGCCAAAGAGCGTTGTCGGCTTCTGGCCATTGTTGGCGCCGGCAGATGGCTGCACCACCATGGTTCAACATTCAGCCGACCGCGAATTCATGACGTCGCCAACTCTGCACCCTCCGCTCCCAATAGGGCAAGCCACCATACGCGCTGGCATATGAAGAGCAGCCATTGACCCAATAGAACCGCATACTGTGGTATGTTGAACACCTTTCTCAAAACCGCATCAACCACAATGTCCAAGCGCATCGTTTTCACCGGAGGCTCAGGCAAGGCTGGTGAGGACATTCAAAACATCGCATTGTAGGTAGTGTAAGTTAGACTAAGATATCCAGGCCGACATGTCATTCCCGAGCTCGTCAAGCGCGGCCACAAGGTTCTGAATCTCGACCTCGTACCATTGAACTGCCCTGGCGTCTTCGACCTGAAGACAGACCTCACAGACAGCGGACAAGTCTTCAACGCATTCACCTCGCACTTCGACTTCGGCGGCTACGAAAACAAGGAGCTACCGCAACGACCTGATGCCGTCATCCACTTCGCAGCCTATGCGCGCAACATGCTTGTCCCCGACAACGAGTGCTTCAAAGGCAACGTGCTCTCGACGTACAACGTGATCGAAGCGGCATGCAAGCTTGGCATCAAGAAGGTCATCATCGCCAGCAGCGAGACCGTGTACGGTGTCTGCTTCGCGCAAGGAGACGCCGACTACCACCACTTCCCTCTAGACGAAGATTACGATGTCGACCCAATGGACACTTACGCCCTCAGCAAGCTCTGCGGCGAGCGCACCGCCCGAACCTTCGCCCGTCGTTTCAACGCCGACATCTACGCCCTCCGCATCGGCAACGTAATCGAGCCGCACGAGTACGCGCAAGACTTCCCTCAGTACGTCAACCACCCCGAGGGCAGGAAGAGAAACGCATGGAGCTACATCGACGCGCGCGATCTGGGCCAGATGTGCGACCTGGCCGTCAAAAAGGACGGTCTGGGCTTCCAGGTGTTTAACGCGACGAATGATAGCATCACGACGAAGGTGCCGACGAAGGAGTTTTTGAAACAGATGGCGCCAGATACGCGGTTGAAGAGGGAGATGGAGGAGTGGGAGGCGCCGCTGACGAACAGGAAGATCAGAGAGGTGCTGGGCTTCAAAGAGGAGCATGACTGGCGGAAGTACTACAAGCCTTAGCTGTGACGGCATCCCACGAAGATGCGATTGGCTGCGGCATTTTCAAGGGACTCTCTGGCAGATCCAACCCCATCTGCATTTCAGGCACGCGACGCTGAGATGAGAAGCGCGGCGATTCGAGTCGTACTGCGATTCATTCCACATCAAACGCTGCACCCGGACGGCTGCGATACCCCAGCTGAGTCAAGTCTGGGGCCCCGATAAGAATCTCCAAAATCTCCGGCTATCGCTGCCCCCAAAATGCTTGTCCCCTATACCTGTTCCTATTGCCGCTCTCCGCTTCTTATATCTACCTAACTTACTATCCATCAATGCCACCTCTTCTTCTCTTCTTCTGCACGCGCATTCTTCCCACGACGCTTTCGCTCGTCGCCCTAGTCTCAGAGTCTCTTTGATCCCCGCGACAGACTGATGCTGGTTTCCGGCTAGCGTGCAGTGAGTGCGTTATCACGCAATGACTAGGCGCACTTATTCGCGGGCAGATTCGCCATCCCGACTTTAGTCGCGGCGATTGGGTCGCCCCACATCGTGTCCGCGAGCGACGGCTGTGGCGGGACTCCTATATAGTGGTCGACCCGTGGAGCGACGTAGGTTTTTTATTGCTTGGTTCCAAGGTTTGGCTTTTCGAATCCATCTTCACAAGGAGCGAAAAGCGACCTCAGCCATGGCCACGACAGTCGCTATGTCTGAAAAGTCGGCTGATATGCGTGTCAAGGAGGGCGCTTACGAGGAGTCGAGCGAGCAGAGTGGAAGTGATGACGGCGTTAGGCATGATGCGAATGAGGGGACCCCGCAGGTGGGTGAATTGGCGCTTGAAGAGACGACTGCGGGTGGCATGGGTCGTCATTTGGGCATCTTTTCAACGACGCTGTTGATGTGAGTGTTGCTTTTCCGTTCGGTCTTGATTACCAGCTTTGATAGATCGGCGAGGGTGGTCTGCCTCGTTCACTGAGGTTCTTTCCATTTGGTCTGGATCGTGGTTTAGGCCGCTCATCGCATTGCTAACGCATCTTCGATAGTATCGGACGTATCATCGGCACGGGCATATTCAGCACGCCTAGCAGTATCACTTCGGAAGTGGGAAGCGTGGGCGCGGCTCTGATGCTTTGGGTCCTCGGTCTTGCATTGTCGTTCGCCGGCCTGTTCATCTGGCTGGAGTTTGGATGCATGATTCCGCGCAGTGGAGGAGAGAAAGTATACCTCGAGGCTGCCTACAAGCGACCGAAGTTACTCGCAACTGTGGTGTTTGCGTTTCAATTCGTGCTACTGGGATTCACGGGTATGTCCACATCTCTACCCTTTTCTCAACATGGTCAAAAGCGAACTAATCATCCACCAGCATCCGGATGCATCGTCTTTGCCCAAAACATCATCGTTGCTGCTAACCGCGAAGCAACCGAGTGGGAGAAACGCGGCATCGCCGTTGCCATCATCACCGGCGTCTGCTCCCTGCACACCTTCTTTCCCTCCTGGGGCGTCCGCGGTATGAACGGCATCGGCCTGATCAAAATCTTCACGCTCGCCTTCATCATCGTCACCGGCTGGGTCGTCTTGGGGGGCGGCGTGGCCAAGATACCAGACCCGCATGCCAGTTTCCGCAACGCATTCGCCGGGTCAGCCACTTCAAGCAACCTATACGCCACCGCTCTATTCAAAGTACTAAACTCCTACACCGGGTACATCTCCCCCATCCTCCCCAACGCCCACCCCCACTAACGGGCCCCGCAGCTGGTCCAACGCCGCCTACGTCCTCAACGAAGTCAAAAACCCCGTGCGCACCCTCAAGATCGCGGGCCCGCTCAGCCTCGGCCTCTGCGGCGTATTCTACATGTTGGCCAACATATCCTACTTCTCGGCAGCGACGCCGGCCGAAATCGCCGCCACCTCCAACACGCCAGCCGCGTACTTCATGCTCAAAGTGTTCGGCACGGCAGCGCAACGCGCCCTCAGCGTCCTCGTCGCCATCTCCGCGCTCGGCAACGTCATGACCGTGACCTTCGCCGTCAGCCGGGTGAACCAGGAACTGGCCAAGGAAGGCGTGATCCCGTTCCCGCGCTTCTGGGCGTCGTCGTGGCCGTTTGGCAGTCCCGGCGCCGGGCTGCTGCTGCACTGGATCCCGAGCTTCGTCGTCATCATCGCGGTCCCGTTTGGCGACGCCTACGACTTCATCCTCGACGTCGAGGGCTACCCCAGCTCCATCATCAACTTCTTCGTCGTCGTCGGCTTCTTCTGGCTCAGGTATGCCGCGCCGAATGCCACCAGGCCCTTTCGTTGTTGGCTCGGCGTCGCGGTGTTTTTCATGGCCGCGCAGGCGTTTCTGATGGTGGCTCCGTTTTTGAGACCGCCGGGTGGCAAGGGCGATACGAGTTTGCCGTATTGGTTGTATCCGGTGGTTGGGATCGTGGTGCTGTTTGCGGGACTGGTTTATTGGGGCGTTTGGTGGAAGTTGGCGCCGTGGGTGGGGGGGTATAGGTTGGTGCCTGTGCATGAGAGGTTGGGGGATGGGACGGCGGTGGTGGTTTACAAGAAGGAGAAGAAAGCGTGATTGGGGGTCGTGTCTTTTTTCGTTCCGTTTTGCTCCGCGGCGTTTGGCGGCGAGAACCAAAAAGGGGGTTCATCGCCCGTGGTTTTTGTATACCGTCGTTCTTCACCTCGTTCTCCATGTCTTCCGCATCACCTCTGGAGCGATGTCACAAAGAAACGATTGCTAGATATGCCCCCTTTTCTCCCCCCATACGTCCCCGCTCTCCCAACCCAAACCAAACCAACTCCCTGAACCCCCAACCACACAAACCGCAACCCACAACCGCCTACAACCCACAGATCCCACTCCCCGCCAACTGATCCGCCGGATAGTAAACCCTGGGCAAGCCACTCGCCATCGGGACCTGCAAATCCCCCCCTGCATCGACCGTCTCATTCACACACGACAAAACCTCGACAACGGCGGTCCCACTCCCCCACCCCGTCCCCGCAATCCCCTGCGTGTAGCTCGCGCCACTGGCGCCCTTGTTGCTGAGCACGGCGATCACCTGCATGCCGTCATAGCCCTTCCTCATCGCCACGGTCGTCGTGTCGCTGTAGATGGGGTAGTTCATGTAGGTGAGGTAGTCGGGGTCGACGGCGATGGCGCGGCGGCGGAGGGCGTTGACCGCGGCGGTGAAGGCGTACAGCTCGGCGGCGGTGCTGTAGCCGGAGAGCCAGGTGGCTTCGCGGTTGTACGGATCGCCGGAGCCCGAGTAGTGCTGCTCCTGGCCGGCGTAGATGATGGGGATGCCGTCGGCGAGCAGGGTGAAGGCGAGGACGTTTTTGGCCTGCGAGTAGTCGTCCGTCAGCGCGGCGAAGCGCGGCACGTCCTGGTTCTCGGAAAAGGTGCCCAGCAGCGTGACGTCTTTGCACGTGCTTTTCACCGTGTTGATCGAGTCGACTAGGTCGGAGATGCTGCCGCTGGTGGACTCGAAGGCCCGGATCAGTGGGTAGTAGGTCATGTAGTTGAGCACGCTGTCGAGGACTTGTTGGTACGGACAGGTGTAGGCGGGGTCGCCGTCGTAGACTTCGCCGGTGCAGAAGACGCCGGCGGCGGCGTTGAAGCCGGGCCAGAAGGCTGAGTCGACGTGTTTGACGGTGTCGATGCGGAGGCCGTCGATGCTGTAGTTGGCGACCAGGGACGTGATCCAGGTGTAGTACATGTTTGCGACGGCGTCGTCTTCGGTTTTGAGGTCGACGAGTTCGACGGCCGAGTCGCCGAGCCAGCAGTCTTCGACGTTGGTTTGGTTGTCGTAGTCGGTGATGCTGCAGTAGGGGTGGTAGTAGGCTTCGCTGTTGAAGGGGTAGAAGTCCGAGTAGTCGACTGTGTCTTCGTCGCCGGCCCAGCCGTTGTGGTTCACGACCACGTCGACCATGAGATACTGTGGAGGGGTCAGATTTGCATGTCTTTGAGGATGGAATTGGGGAGCGGGCGGGAAAGATGTGGAAGTATTGGTGTTGTACCATATCGCGATCATGCAGCGCCGTCGAAAGCGCATTCAAATCATCCGCATCCCCAAACGGCGTGTTCAGCGCGTACAAGTTCTGCTGCCAGTACCCGTGATAAGACGTCCCATCGCTAGTATCCTGCATCAGATTCAAAGTAACGGGAGAGATCCAGATCTGCACAACAACAGCAATTAACACCGTCAACACAACTTTCCATCTCACCACCCAACACCGATTCCCTCGACGACAGAAAAAGAAATAGTTCGGAGTACTGACTGCATCAAACCCCATACCCTGAATGTAATCCAGCTGATTAATGATGCCCCTCCACGACCCCCCGCAGTACTCACGATCGGCAGTATCGCAAGCCGCAGTGGTGCTATTATCCTCGCGGGCGAAGCTGTAACTCGGACGCGACGGGCGAGTCAGCGGGCGGGAAGATCAACGGGAGGCCTGATAAGCTTGTCCGCGATAACCATAAACAGTACCCTTGATGTGCGGGGTGGAAAGAAAAAGGAAAGTAGAAGAAGTTGACGACGCACCGGTCGGTCAGGACCTGGTAGATGGATCTGGCTCGCCACTCTGCTGGCGTGGCAGCCAACCCGAGAGTCGCGCATACCGTTAGCCCCAGCAACGCTGTTGTTGAACCGATCCTCATGCTGGCTGCGCAAGTGGAAGATGTCTGGTTGCGTAGGTATATGTGACCACCAAGAACGAAGGCGGGGAGGCAGGCGGTGGTGACTTCAGTTAATTATCCACCTCAGGAAAACATCTCGACCGACGTCGCCACAGCCCGTAGCAACGCCTCTTATAACGTTACCTACTGTATGTACCTCCTCGGCCCCTAAGACACGACCGCAGCACGCGAATCAGATCAGCGTCGCCCACACGGGTTGCACACCCCGCAGTACACGCCCCCCCTCCCCGACAGCCACACAGACTGACGCGGAGTCGGCTCTGGGGGCAAGCGAGCCTGTCACCTTGTCGCCTTGCTGAGTCGGGCAGGTAACGTTACGACAACATTGCGCTTGTGTAGGCCGGCGGGAGATGGTCAAGGAAACAGGCAGCCCGCCGACGATGGCGTCGAGTCGCTTCGCTCGCTGCCATGTTGGCATCGCTTGGCGGACTGTCAGCAGAGACGTGCTTTGTTGGCTTTCTTTTTCAGTACCCGGGCCGGAGTCGCGCCACCATTCAGCTTGTAACGTTACGGTATGTTAGACCCTCACGGTTGGTCCTCGCGGTTGGAGAGGCTGATGTGTGATTGAGGGACTTGTTGTTGTCTGGGGCGAGAGCGACTGCAGCGGCGCCACGCGTAGCTGGATGCTGCAAGGGGGCTTGACGTGCATGTGCACAAGCATGCTCTCCTGACTGCCTACATATCGATGCTCTCGTCTGGGCTGAAGAACGGTAGAACGCCACCGTGTGCTTCACCCCGCTCGTTGCGGGGTCCAGAAGAAGCTGTTGGATGCCTTGACTTCCTATACTTCTTTGTGGGTGTGCGTCAATTACTCTTCTTGAGCTGAGTAGATTGGATGCACTCCATGGGAAACGACGGTTGGGGAAGTATGCTCCAACCGACACCACCATTCGAGCCCACTCGCTGCTCACTCTGTTGTCGCCAGGTCAGATTTGGACGGAATCCGTGATAATACCGCAAACAAGGGAGGAGGAAAGAACGCATGCCGGGGTATTCGTCGACATGTCTTTTCGTTCTGCAATTCCCTCGTCGCGTCGAGTACCGAGCAACTTTCCCTAGATGCAGCATGTCGGACGCTCGCGGGCATAGGCAATACTCATCACCCCCGTATCTCGTCCACAACCCGACGTCGCTCACAGGCTAAATCTTACAATCCATTAGCAACACCACAAGCGATTCTACGCCGACACCCGTCACCTCGGCAAGTGGTTTGGGGCTGCGTAGCAAGCGAACAGCTGGGACGACTCACCTTCACATGTGCCCTTTTTCCTCCAACAGAGCTCGTCTCGGCTGCACTACTCATGACCTCGTCCTCTTCTTCTTTAATGCCGCATCACCAACCCTCTTCACCATGTCGCCCCCGTTGATGCGCAGCAACCCACAGTGGAGCCAACTTCGCAATCTTCGCTGACGAGGCTGCGTGATTGATGAGTGGCCAACAGGAACCGAAAGGGTGCGGGTACCTGCGCGGCAGGGTGGATCATCTCCTGCATCAGGTGTCTATCTCCTCCTTCTCTCTTTTCCTTTTCCTTTTCCTTTTCCTTTTCCTTTTACTTTTAATTTTCCTTTTCCGATGCTCCGTTAACCGTACTCCTGCTTTCCCCGACGAGGTGGGCTGTTCAGTCAGTGTTCCGGACACCACATCATCATTTGAATCAACACGTATTCCCGTGCTATCGGTAGCTCTGTACAGTGACAGCGAAAGGCGTGAGGCGGTGCGCCGACGTCGCTTTCCAGGTCCCGTTGTTCAGGGTTCAGCAGCGAGGGCTCACGACAACAACTCCGGCGACGGGATAAAAGAACCAACCCATAAGTGGAGTGAGCGGGTTTCCTTCGTCTCTGCAAGCCTTATAAGGCATGACTGCTGTGGTCCCGAGACAACGTATCCATTCCTCGATGTGGGTCAAGGAGTAGGATGTCGCAATGCTTTTCATTCTTGTCGGTCTTTGGTCGTTGGCTCGGTATGGTGTCAAACACGCGGTGCTGTGTTGTGTAGTCTTCATGACGACGACTGAGACATTGATCTCCAACTTCTCCCCGCGGAAGGTCCGTGGAGCCTCGACATCAAAAACCGTTCCTTACTCTCGTCTGAAAGCTTCCTCTGTACAATTTTCCGTTCTTTTTCCTCGTCGCGTCTTTCTTTTTCCAGCCGTTGGTCGCATCATGGATGACCACGCCAACGACATGATCTCTTGGACCGGAAACCTTGGTTAAAGGCGCTCGGACCATTGAGTCGAGCCATCAGTGTCAGCAAAAATCAACAACAAAGCAATGTGAATGGACTGACTTGACCATTCTCCCCTTCACTAAAAATTTCGTTTATTCGTTGCCCTGCTTTGAAACTGACGCGTCGATCTTGGACGTGTTTACAGTCCTCGCCGCGGAAGGTCCGCGGGGCTGGGTCTGTAAATACTCGAGCTTCTGCTGTTCTTTGGTAGTCGTGTTTGTCTTTTTTCCCGTCCACCTTTTTCGCAAACCTAGCTGCATATCAGCTCATCACTTCATCAGCGCATCACCCATCACCCATCACCACCACTTCAACAAACTTTCGCGTCAACATTAGCAGAAGCAGCGGCATCAATGCACCTCAACTCAGCTCATTAACACCGCCTCGCCACCTCATCGTATCAGCATCATTTGCACGAGAAGAAAGAAACTCAGATCCTTCAGTTGGGAAAAAGATAAAGTACCCCGGCGCCGGACGAGCACATCCAAGAAAAAAGCACAGAGCTCCTCGTTCGATTAGATCATGCAGAATTGACCCTCGCATGAACCCATTCAGTTTGCCCCGCTGGTCGTCCGCCCGTTGGTCGTCCGTACATCTGCATGATGAGCAGGGTAAGGTAAATGACAACTAGCCACCCAACCCCCAATACCGGATCCCTACGTACATGCATCCTCCTGCCATCGTCGGGATGCGGCTTGTGTACTGATCATAGAGAAAGGAGAAGAGAAGAAAAAGAGAGAAGGAAGAGAGGAAGAAAGCTGATTTGA
This sequence comes from Saccharata proteae CBS 121410, assembly GCA_010015785.1. Classification (NCBI taxonomy): domain Eukaryota; kingdom Fungi; phylum Ascomycota; class Dothideomycetes; order Botryosphaeriales; family Saccharataceae; genus Saccharata; species Saccharata proteae. The sequence goes on from ML978743.1 coordinate 121,944, forward strand.
GGAGAGGCGCCGAGTGATGCAGGTGGTCAGCCAAATGAGGAAGAGGAGGGCAAGGAGATATGACAAGGTAGAATAAGAGAATGAAGGGGCCGAAGAGGGGACACCTAGTTTCCTGGCCTGCTTGATCATCTCTTGATGTGCTATCTTGGTAGTCATTGAATCGGTCTCTTGTCGTTGGACGCAAGGCGAAATTTCCCAGTCATTCGGTCGCAAAAGGGTCTCTCGAAGACGACCGTATCTAGAGAGAGTAGTTGGCTCGTGTGTATCTCAAAGCCACATCAAAGCTTCAATCGATCCACATCGAATGCTCAGGCTCCCTTCACGACACCATTCGCTCCACCCATAACCCTACAACCCAACCCGTTTCGGCGGATGCGGCAACGGATTGCTCGGCGGCGGCGCCGGTCGTATCGGCAAACTCATCGGCTGTCCATTCTGCACATTGCTCGCACTGCTCGTCCTAACCGGGTAATTTGGCCTCTCTCTCGCGCCATTGCTGCCGTCAGCATGCGGATTATGTGACGAGGACGCCCGCGGCGTGTGCGAAGCCGACTGCGTTGCTGTAGGGGTGCGGCGGCCGAGGGAGGAGGAGTCGGAGGGGTTGGGCGAGTAAGAGGGCGTGGAGCGGAGGAGCTGCTTTGTCGCCGATGCGAGTTGAGGTGCCAGGTGGGAGCGGCGGTTTTGGCGCTCCATCATGCTGACGGCCCAGGCTTCGAGATCGACGGGGGTGCGCTTGGCCGCGAGGAGGAAGGGGTCGGACTCCTGTTGAGGTGGTTAGAGCGTGGTCATATGGATATAGAGGTGATTCATACGTATAGTTCTTGCGGCGTGGGGCGCTGCTCGGGGTCCTTCATGAGGCAGCGCGCGATCATGTCTTCCAGGATGGTGGGGAAGGCATCGCTCTTTGGCAGCTTCGGGGCGGGCTCGAGCACAATCTGCTGCAGCAGATCCAGGATACCTTGGGGCCCGCCAGGCTCGTCTTCGCTGTCATTGTTCATGAAGGGAAATTTTCCGATGGCGAGCTCCATCAACGTGAGGCCGACACTCCATACGTCTGACTTAACGGTGTATTTTGCGCCCTGTATCCGCTCCGGTGCCATATATGTGCCCGTGCCGACGAAAGTCTCCGCCACGGAACCTTCAAGCTCACTCGAGACACCGAAATCGCAGATCTTGATTTGACCTTTCGAGTTGACCAGGATGTTCGAAGGCTTCATGTCGCGGTGCATGATGCGATGCTGTTTGTAGAGGTAAGTCAGGCCGCCGAGCACGGCTTCCGCAATCTTGCCCAGCACGTCGACGCGGACGGGACCGAAGTTCTTGGAGATGCTGTCGAGGGACCTGCATATTGCTGTTAGTATCAGCCAGTTCCAGACCTCAATATCCACGAAGACGTACCCGCAATCCATATATTCCATACACATGATGACGTCGCCAGCATCATTCTGAAAGGCTCCGTAGAAAGCGACAATGTAGGGACAGCTGCAATCGTGCATGATGCGCAGTTCTCGTACAATCCTCTTCCGCACTTCGCTCTTTGCTTCGACGTGGATGACCTGCGCTCGTCAGCACGGACGAGGCCTCTACAGCCGGTGAAGAACTAACCTTTCGTGCCATGATGGCTTTGGTAGCGGCATGCTGCACTTTGCTGACAGTTCCTCCGTTTCCTGAACCCAGCTCCCTTATGACGATCAGGTCCTCGGCGCGCAGGTCGAGGCGGAACTCAACGCCTATCTCCAACTGACCAGAGCTCTTGTCATCGGGTCCAGCTCCGGGAATCTGAGCATCGCTTGATGACGGTCCTGACGGCTTTGGCTGCGGCGCGCTCAGGGCCAGACCCTTGACGTTCTTGCGCTTCATGGTGCGCGTCTTGAACTGATCGGTCGACATGGTGGCGGTGTTCTTGGGAGTTTGACGGTCGTTCGAATGTTCAGTAGGTGGTGGAGAATCGTCTCCTTGGCTTTCAGGCTACAGGCGCCCTATGCGAGTGGTGATAGCGGATGGCTCAGCGTTGCGCCAATCGGGAGGCGTGTGGGTTGGGAGCGACGGCGTCTATTGAGAATTGCCGCTTTGGGCGCGCCGCTGGACTGGGCGGCTAAGAGCGGATGTTGAGACAATGCGACTTTGGCAGTAAGGTTGGCGTCGTGGTGAGGGTGAGTGGTGGTGTATGGCAGCGGATAGGGGGCTTCACGGGCAGGGTGGGAGATGCGGGCGACGACGATCGATTGTTCGGGAGGGTTGGAGGTGGTGGGGCAGGCTACGGAGTACGGAGGCCTGAACAGCGGGGGGCATCCGACGGGAGCAGCACTCGGGCGTGGAGATCAGGACTGGGCACTGAATACATTCGCTCCGGGCGTCGCTCGAGCTTCACTTTATCACGGCAGCGATCACGACTCTCTGCCATCGTGATCGAACAGGGGGAGGCGGCTCGTGTCTCACGCAGTAGACTTCGACGGCCGACAGCCACACACGCTCCTCGACCGTCGTAAGGATTCGTCAAAGGCTGGGGCGATGATTTGTGCGGCAGATGCCACCAATGACCACGAGCCAACCTTCTGCGCGCTCCGACACCTGTCGTGGACTGTCTGCGGATCATGAGCCTGGACGTGACCTGAGTGCAACCCGTTTGCTGGGCGGAGGCTTGATATGAGCGGGAGTTGATGCACTGGGTGAGACCGGGAGGCTCAGAGCCAAGCGGAGCGGAGCGGGCGGGAGCGGGAGCTGTCGCCAATCACGTGATACCGCTGCTTGGCCGCTTGGCGCCCGCCGGCAACGCCAAGCCTGTCACCTCAAGACGGAGCAGCGTCGCGACCTCGTCTTTGACAATATCGCCTCAACCTCTGCCATCCACTTCGACAACCCGTCGCGCCCTTTCAATCTCCTTTCGCGCCCCTCTAGCCTATACGCAAGCCGAATCCGAAACTCGAATCTGCCCACGCCCCAAAGTCGAAATGTCGAACCTACTCGACATAGCTGCCGAAGTTGGCAGTGAGGAAGACGAGGATTACGATGGCGAGGCTGGTGAGGAGGTTACGAGAAACAAGGATAGGCGACAAGATGATGTGGACGACTCTAGCGAGGAGGAAGAAGATGACGACCCGGAGGCAGAACGCCAGGTTCGTCAAACCCGACTTCTGTCCGTGGCCGCCATTATGTGCTGACATTCTGTAGCTTCGAGAAGGCTTCATTGTGGACGAAGACGAGGACGACGATGACGGCCGCAGAGCCCGCAGGAAGGCCAAGAAGAAGAGACGCAGGGAAGAGCGCGAAGAAGAGGACGAAGAGCTCATGGAGGATGATCTTGAGATTGCGGGTCTGATCTCGGACGAACCGCCAAAGGTACGATGGCAAGCTTCGGCATATAGTCACTCAGCTAACATCTGGATAGTCCAAATTCAAGCGTCTGAAGCAAGGCCACAAGGGCGACCGAGCGGCACGCGAGCCTCGCGGAATCGACGACATCTTTTCCGACGATGATATGGAGGACCTTCGACGGGAGCCAAGGGGCGGCCAAGACGAGTTTGCGGACTTTATCGAGGAGGATGTCTTCGATGACGAAGAGGGCCTCGCGGATGAAGAAGACCGAGAGGTTGCCAGGCCAGGCAGGAAAAGCATGGGCGGCATGGCGTATCCCGAAGCAGGTCTCGATGAAGCCGAGATGGAAGACTACCGCGCGGCTTTTGGCGATGGCACCGAATACGATTGGGCCCTAGAATTACAGGACGAGATGGATGTCGAGGAGCAAGGAGCGGATCGGCCGTTGGAGCTCAAGGATGTTTTCGAGCCCTCGCAACTGGTTGAGAAGATGTTGACGGACGAGGACAACCAAATTCGCGCTATCGACGTGCCCGAACGCTTCCAGCTCGCCCGAAAATCATTCAAGCCCGTGGATCTCCCCCACGAGGAACTCATGTCCCGCATGGGCAAGGAGGCCAAGTGGATAACCGATCTCATGTTCCCGAAAAAGAGTATCAGTGGAAATTACAGGGAGCCCTTTGAGAAGGCCGTCAAGAAAGTGCTGGAATTCATGAACGTGGACGAACTTGAGGTGCCCTTCATATTCCTTCACAGGAAAGATTACCTCATCCATTCAGGCTCGACAGAACAAGATCAGGACGATCCGGACGCGGCATCTGGTCCTCAGCGTCTTCTCATGTCCAGCGATCTGTGGGACGTCTTCGACTACGATCTGAAATACCGCGCCCTCTCAGAGAAACGGGACACGCTCCAAAGAACTTACGACAATGTCAGAAGCGTAACTGGGTTGGAGCACGATCCTATTGTCGAAGAGATGATTGACGCTGCCATCAGCATGGAAGAAATTCAGGACATTCAAGATTACATTCATTTCCGGTACTCCGCGGAGCTCAAGGACGTCAACGCTATGGAGGCAGAGGCGAACGGTGTGCAAAAGCGCGCCCGCGCTACGAATGTCAACTATGAGCGGATACGAGCCAGCAAAATCTACAACCTTGTTCGCGCCATTGGCATCACCCCGGATGACTTTGCCAAAAATGTCATGGCGTCACTGTCGAGTGGTGGCCGCAAGGTATATACAGAGGATGCCGCAGAACGCCCAGATGACATGGCGGACGCCCTGCTTGAACCCCCAACTTACGACACAGGAGCCAAGGTTCTTCGAGCTGCAAGGCAAATGTACGCTGAAGAGCTTGTGACAAGCCCGCGTGTACGAAAGCTCGTTAGATTACTCTTCTACCAGGCTGGTAGTCTCAACTGCATCCGTACTGAGAAGGGCTTGCGGAAAATCTCTGAAGACCATCCATACTACGAGCTCAAGTATCTTCGTAACCAGCAGTACCAGGACATGGCTCGGCGACCCGAGCTTTTCTTGAAGATGCTCAAGGCCGAAGACGATGGCTTGATTGAGGTCAAGATCAAGCTCTCAAATTATGACAAAATCAAGAAAGACTTGGAGGCGAACATCGTGTCAGACAATTACAGTGAGGTTGCCGACGCCTGGAATGCCTTGCGGAAAGAGGTTCTCGGATTAGCATGGCCAAAGCTCGAGCGGATCATTAGTCACGGTGTCAAGGAGACTCTCAAGGCCGAGTGCGAGAGCGCTCTGGCCAGGGTTTGTCGCGAGAGATACCTTGAAAAGCTGGACCAAGCACCATACAAGCCGAAGGGAATGGCGTTGGGTACTGTTCCCAGGGTATTGACTCTTTCCAACGGCATGGGCGAACGTCGGGATGCGATATGTTACGCATTCCTGGAGGATGATGGCAGAATCGTTGACCAAGGAAAATACACGCTGCTCCGAACGGGCAACTCCGAAAAGCGGACGGCAGATGACCCAGATGTTGAAAAATTTGTCGAGCTTGTCCGCCGTCGCAAACCTGACGTTATTGGCGTCTCCGGACGATCAATCGAAACCCGCAGGCTCATGAACGACATCCAAACCATCGTTGAGAATTTTGACCTTCGCGGCGCCGAATACGAGGATGAAAATGGTCGCGAGACCAGTGACAGGCTCGAAGTGGTCATGGTCAACGACGAAGTTGCTAGGCTTTACATGTCCAGTGAACGGGCTGCGCTTGATCATCCGGGTCAGCCCGAGCAGATCAAGTATTGCGCCGGGCTCGCGAGGTATCTGCAGAGTCCGATGAAGGAATACGCTGCTCTTGGCAAGGACATCACCTCGATTACCTTCGACCAAAACCAGATCTTGCTTCCTCATGACAAGTTGCAAAGGCAACTGGAGACTGCTATGGTGGACATTGTCAACATGGTGGGTGTCGACATTAGCGATGCCCAAACAAGCTCTTACACTGCCAACCTACTGCCATACGTGTGCGGTCTGGGTCCTCGTAAAGCTCAGCAGATGCTCAAGGTCATCAGCATGAACAATGGTCTTGAAAGTCGCGCGGAGTTGGTGGGAGACCTCGAGAGGGACATTCGTCCTGCTGTTGGCCCAAGGGTCTGGCAGAACTGTGCCAGTTTCATCTATCTGATATACGAGCCCCTTGAGCAGGAATCTGATTATCTCGACAACACCCGTGTGCATCCAGAGGACTACGATCTTGGCCGCAAGATGGCTGCCGATGCTCTTGAGTTGGATGAAGAGGACGTCAAGGCCGAGACTGACGAGGGTGGTCCCTCCGCTGTGGTGCGAAAACTGGTCCGCGACGAGGCTCAAGAGAAAGTCAACGACCTTGTCCTCGAAGAGTACGCGGAACAGCTGGAGCGCAAGTTCAACCAGCTGAAGCGCGCTACGCTCGAGACAATCCGTGCTGAACTCCAGGAGCCTTACGAGGAACTTCGCGCGAACTACTCCTACATGTCATCCGAAGAAGTCTTCACCATGCTTGTTGGAGAAACCAGGGAGACTTTCCACGAAAACATGGTGGTGCCAGTCCGCATCAAGAAAATCTTCCCTGATCACATCGAAATCAAGCTCGAGAACGGCCTCGAGGGCGGCGTGTCCGAAATCTGCTATCCCGACGGCGTTGGTGGTGAACGTGGCGTGCATCCCAGGGAAGTCTTCAGCGTCGGCCAGACCGTCCAAGGCAAGATCACCTTCCTGGAACGGAAAAAATTCCAAGTCCAAGTCTCGTTCAAGGAGGCCGACTTTAAGATCAAGAACACCGTCTCCCGCGTCGAAGGCGAGTGGGATTTCGCACAAGAACATGCGGACAAGCGGGAGGAGGTCAAGAAGAAGGAGGATACCACCGGCCGCGTTCAACGTGTCATCAAGCACCCTCTCTTCCGACCCTTCGACTCCAGGCAAGCCGAAGAGTACCTGGGCACACAGAGCCGTGGCGACGTCGTCATCCGTCCGTCGGGCAAGGGTCTGGATCATCTCGCTGTCACGTGGAAGGTCGCCACCGGCGTCTTCCAACACATCGACGTTCTCGAGCTCGACAAGGAAAACGAATACAGCCTGGGCCGCACGCTCAAGATCGGCGGCAGGTACACTTACAGCGATCTGGATGAGTTGATCGCAAACCACGTGCAAGCCATGTCCAAGAAGGTCGACGAAATCATGACAGACGAGAAATACAAGGAGGGTAGTAAGACGGCGACCGGTAAGTTCCCCCCAAACGCCCCAATGCCAAAAACATCACTAACAACACAAATCAACAGACGAGTGGCTCACCACTTACACGGAAGCCAACCCCCGCCGCAGCACCTACGCCTTCTGCATCAACACACAATACCCAGGCTACTTCCACATGTGCTTTAAAGCCGGGCTCACCGCTCCCCCGGGTCACTGGCCTATCAAGATCATCCCTGGCGCGTACGAGATGCGGGGAAATCAGTATCCAAGTATGAAGGCGCTGAAGAATGGGTTCAAGCTTATGGTTACGAGTGAGCAGGCTAAGGCGGCGCAGAAGAGGAGTGGGGTGTTGTGAGTGGGGTAGTGCTCTTTCTTTTCCCTGATTTTCCTCTTGGGGTTTAGTTTCATTGAAGATGAGTGGTGTGGACGAGTACTATCAGCTTTCATGTTGCTGTCAGGACTCCCCTACCGTTTTCTCTTTGACTGAGTTCGTTTTCTTCATCTCATCTTTTTCGAGGGCGTATCATCTCTTCGGCGTGGGATACTTGATAGCTTTCGGCCTTCACGAGGCGGGCGGTGGGTGGATGGGCCGAGCGCAGTGACGATGAGGGAGGGTAGTAGATGGGAAGGGAACTAAAATCATGTCTAGTGTGTATCATAGCTTAGCGAACGCGGAGATCAACGAGAAGTTCTCTGGTTGTTGAATGGGGTTACGCACACGTGGATTAAAGTCTTCAAGCTCCAGGTGGGCTTGCTTGTTGGACGCGATCGTGTGATATCAGCTGCTAGAAGACCTCGCGGAGGTATGAATATGAGGCTTGGTGCTGGATCGAGCACCTTACCCGAGTAACTCCCGAATACTTGAGATTAGTTATAGAACAAACTTGGTGGCATTAAGTGGACAACACAGCGGAGCCTAGACACTGCTCAGGCATGATTCTACCTTAGTATAGTAAAATGATGTTGAAGCACAGCACTACTCCTTCACGGCTGCTATTCATTGTCAGATTTGGAACGAAGACGCTATTGCCCATGAGTAGAAGCCCATCACGAAAACATAAACTCCATGCGATCGCATCTAGCTAGTACACGATTTTCCCCGCCCTCAAGAAGCATGGACCTGGTCATATGTCAAGACGATCCGGAATCCTAGATCATGTATAGAAACTGGACTCTATACAGCAACGCCTTGGATAAAAGATAACGGCTTTCCTATTCGCATTTTGGCCAGAGACCACAGCTGCGAAAAAGGATCTGGGAGCGAGGTTTGAATAAAGTCTACCCACGTACCCTTCAGAATCCGTTCGAGTTCATACTACTAGGCGGTTTTGATAAAGACTTCGAAGCACAGCAAGTAGTGTTGTTCATAGCGCTGTCCGTCGTTCTAATAATACAGTGACGCTAGACCCCATGACTAAACGTCCATCACTGCCAAAGAGGTAGATAATGGACTCTAGCTGCACTGGTATCATTGTCTTCCGCGAAACTGGCACGGAGGAACCTTTGACATGCTTTCCGCAGTCAGAACACGAAGGTACGTTCGCAGTCATATAACACATACATCCACCGCGCACACATTAGCGGGCTGGAGAGACTGAAGAGCGCTGCACGACACCCGCCAGCGCTTCCGGGGCCGTATCTATCAGAAAGTTGGCAAGTGGCCCCTCTTCTCTGATTCCAGTCCCATCACCCAGGTCGTCCAAGAGGCACAACTCAGACAATAAAATCACTTTCGAAAATTTACGGCTTTACGGACTACTTGCCACCTATAGTCATTGCACCATGACTAACCGCAAACGAAATCGTCCCCAGATCCTCAGTTGCAGGTTCTTGGTTCTCCTTCTTCAACTTCTTCCGCTCAAGCAGCCTGCGCCCCAAATCCACTTTTCCGCTCCCGTCCGCGCGTTGCCAGCGACGCAGCACTGCCAGCAGCCGTCAAACGGCAAAGTCAGCCGGGCAGTTCGAATGCCTAGATCAGGTCCAACCGCAAGAGCCCAAAAAAAGGGCAGGGGGAGGAAGACGAGCACCGCGAACAAAAGGATCAGAGAGATGATTTGCTTGATTAAACACATCCAAGTCCGCCAACCACACGAGCACTCGCTCAAAAAGAGACCGACCCCAGCCAGTCTCGACATCGTTGACGTGCCGTCGACTCATGCATCCAACGCCTTCGCGTCCGCACAGCATGCAACAGCGCCCCAAAAAAGTCTCGAGATCCCCTCTCCCAAGCACAAGCGCAGACACAGCTTTTCCACCAACGCGTCTCTCGCGACCAAGCCAACCTGTCGATCGCCAGAACGAGTCCGAACGAGACGAGTGACCGCATCGGCCTCAAAAGCGACCCAAACCCACCTTCAAGCCGCAAAAACGCCCGGGACACGGGGGGCAACAGAGCAGCAAGTAAGTGACAGCGCTCTCACTGTACGTGCAAGCCCACCCGATGGCGAGGGCACTCATGACGACGACGTCATCTCCGAACAAAAACACCAGCATCATCGACACACATCGACAGGAACATCAACAGCGATGACGGACCAGAAGCAACGAACCACCACCCGGCCGGACAACAGAGAAGTCGGCAAGAAATCAAGAAAAAAACCCATATGATAAAACATCAACAAGCAGACCCAAAAAAGCAGCTCGCGGACAAGGGGGGATAAAACAACAACAGCCGCCCTTCCTCCTTCCTCGAATCAGTAAAAAAAATTCAAATCAAATCAAATCAGATGAACCCCTCCAAAGAGGGACAGGACAGCAAACAAAAAAGACGGCCCAAAAGAGCCCCAAATCTACCCCCTCCAACAAAAAGGACCGTGCCCATGCCCGTGTCCAACACCCCTCCCATTCGCGCCCCTATCCCTTCCAAAGCACTCCTCCAACACCCAACCTACTCTTCCCCCTGGCCCCCATGTCCACCATATCTCTCCCCACAACCCCCTCCTCCCCCATCTCCCGACCTATCCTTCTCCCTCTCCCTCTTCTCCTCCTTGTCCCTCCTCCTCTCCTCCTTCTCCCGTCTCCGCTGCTCGCGTTCGGCCTTGTCCTTCTCCTTATGCCGCTTCTTGATCGGGAACCCGAAACCACCCGCCAGACCTCTTAAGCGACCACCGCTGCCGGACCCGGACCCGCCCGTGCCGCCTTCGCCGCGGCCCTCGAAGACTTCGGCGAAGCGGGCGCGGTCGCGGGAATGTTCGATGCGGGGCAGGGCGGTTGTGTATTCGTTATCTGAGCCGCCACCGGCGGCGCTGTTGTCGTGAGTGGCGTTCTTGGTGGAGACGATGAGGCCTGTGGTGGAGGAAGTGAGGGCGTTGATGGTGGTAGTGGTGGTGCTTGTGGTGGTTGTGGTAGTGACGTTGGAGCTCGAGTTGCCGCCGTAGAGACTGCCTTCTAGTGATCGCATGCCGAGGGCAGCGGCTTGGCGACCACTGACGCTCCCGCCGTTGCCGCCGCTGTTGTTGCCACTGCCGCCGACGGAGCCGCCAGGAGAGACGAGACCCATGCTCCCGCGGGAGGAGATGCTGGCGGGGGCGCCGCCTCGAGAGCGCCAGCCTTTGAGGCGTCTGTGCCTGGTGCCGTTTTCCTCGCCATGCGCGCTGCCGGGAGGTGTCTGGACATCAGTTTCGGTGGTGCTGGCGGCCATTGCGTCTTCTGCTTCCGAGTCCAGACCGAGAGGGGAGTCATCTTCGGCTCCCATGTCGACGTCCTCTTCGTCCGCGGTCTCGCTTTCCGCTTCCACGCTGCCTTTGACGCTGGCGGGGGCGGAGGAGGCGGCGTAGCGGCTGCTACTGCGGGGCGTGCTGTTGTTTGTGGCGGAGGAGCGGGCGGGAGAAGAGGCGCGCGTGCGGCGGGTGTGGGTAGGGCCGCTACCACTGGCGTGGATGCCGCTGTTGCTGAGGTTGTTTGCGGCCACGGCGGCGAAGGCGTTGCTGATGCTGGTGGTGCGGATGCTGCCGAGGGTGCCGGCGACGGTAGAGGAGAGAGTTGGGGCGTCAGAGTCGCGGTTCGTGTCACGCGTGTGTTCCCAGGTGTCTCGGTGCCAAGGTATCTTGTCGTTGGGACCAACAGTCATGGCGACGGGGCCGGTGGTGGTGACGGCTGTTGCGCCTCCGCCTCCTATTGAAGATCCCGCGGATAAGGTACTCGATTCTGTGTCGCGGTGGCGACGACGACGAGCATCTGTGCCCATCTCGAGCATGTGCGTTTGTGCCTGTGTTGGCCGCTCGTTGCTATCGTTGATGGGGCTCTGTAGGCTGTGGTGGTCAAGCTGCTCAACCAACTCTTCCCACTTGACGCTAAGACTGGACGAAGGTCTCTCAGCACGTTCAGCGCGCTCCAAACAATCACGTGTTCGTGCCGCCAACGTCACACATATCTGGTGGAAAGTCGCCAGATCGCCCTCCTCCTTTTCCAGGTCCTCGGTGAGCTCGCCTGTCTGCTCTAGCCAGAGCTTGACGAGGTCTGCAAAGTTGCGTGCGTGGTCTATTAAGTACGGTAAGCTAGGGAAGCCTTCACGGCTGGTTGGTGGGAGGCGTTGCAGAATGGCGAGAGGCGTGCTGTATGACGGAGGAATGGGCGATGTCGGTGAAATACTAGGCGAAATGGCGCAGACATTATCGATGTAATCCTTGAAGGCCTGGCGATGGCCGTTGAGGAAGGCGTTCATAGGCTCCATCCAGTGTTCCTTGGCGCCAAAGGTAGACATATTCGCAAGTCCTTGAAGCGACTTAGCAATCAAGGTCAACGTCCGACGCGCGCGGAGTTTGGGATGATCTGGTTGCGTTAGCCTCTGCTGACTCAATTCATCCACAACACTCCTCATATATCGCCATACCTTTCAGCAGCCCAAACAGCTTCGGATTCAGCACTGCCGGGCAGAAGAACCGCAGAAACAAAAACCCAGAGACACTGCTATACGACACCGTCCTCAGAAAGTCGCCATACCGATCCTCCGCACACGCTCTGATATGTCTGAAGATGATTCTCAGCTCTGCCGGACACCTGTTGACGCTGTTCTGGATGCACTTCCACACTTCCTCCGTCAGTCCTATTAACCTCCTCCAATTCCTTTCAATCTCATGCCCAGAGGCTATCCGGTTCGGATCAACTTCGCAGTCAGGATCACGTTCCGCAATCTCCTGCAGTTTCTCGCCCAGCGTCTCTTCCAAGTACTCCTTACCGAGTCTCTTCATGTGAAAGTCAAGCGCTTTGGTCAGAAGCGTGTTGCCGCGGAAGAGCAGGTTGGCTTCCAGCTTGGCGTTGTTGCCCAGATCTCTGACGACCAACTCGCGGTCGCCAGTATGGCCAAAGGGCGTGGTGTGTTCATGGGGGTGATCTCCCGATCCAAGCCTCCTGCTAAAGCGAAGTCGACTCACGCTCGTCTCTTTGAGCGTGCCATCGATCTCCTCTTCCACAAGCGCCATGATCCATTCGCCAGCCTGGCCGCTGACCTGGAATATATTGAGCAGGCATTCACTCAGCCTCTTCAGCTCGCTGGGTATGCTCTGCGCAATCTGCAAAGTCAGGCCGTTACTGAACCGATGCAGCAGCTCAGACATGGGCTGATAATCTCGTGCCATCAGTATGACACCTTCCTCCGTTTTTACGCGCACAAGCACTTCGCCCACGCTGTTGCCGTACATGTTGACAAGGGGCCACCACTTCTCGATCTCTTGCCCAGAGTCGACGTCGTCGAGGTAAATGTCCACTTTACCGCACGTCTGGTCAAACGAGATGCCGGTATAACCACCCGACCCATCCGGCACCGCGAACGCGTCCTTTGCCGACTGGCCCTCTCTCGGACCGGTCCCACGTCCGCTCGGCGGACTCGGCGGCCGTCTCTTTAGAAGCAGGCTGGCGGTCGACAGGACGGCAGGCAGGTCAGTGAACTCGAATTCCTCGCGCCAAAAGGGATCCGAGACGTCTTTTAGTATCGTGCGTGCTCTCGTCTCTCCATCCAGCAAGACCTCCACGTAGTATCCCCCTGATTGCGTCGCTCCTTTCACGGACCCCGATGTGGGGCGCGGCCCATGCATCCCACCACCTTCGGAGAATTTCGGGCTTAGTGGTGGACTCAGTCTTGCTTCAACGATGCGAACGGACAGCGACCGCTCCATGCGAAACATGTCCAACGACGACTGCGCGAGACCGTGTTGAGACGAAGTGAGATCCTCCGGGAGGCTGATGGATGGCTGTTTCGGGCCGTAGAGCTGGGGTATCGTGAACGCGCGCAAAAGGACTATCCACACCTCATACTGCACCCTCGAGTCCAGCGAGAGGAAGATTGGACGGAGCAGGGACAATGAGGTCGAGGTTGAGGTGTACTGGGGATATACGGCAATGCAGAAGTCACTGTCCAGGACAGACGGATCCAATCTCTGCACTGCGCACCTCGACAGCGCCGACAACTGCACCACCGAGACCAACGTTACGTCTGTATCGGAATACAGTTTGAGCTCTCCATTCTCGCGCAGCGTGCACGACACACGCCGCCATCTTCTCGACCCAAAACTCTGCATCCGGTAACCCCCGGGTCTGGTCGATGACGAACTCCCCTTGGCGGGCTGTGCGGGCTGAGCCCCTGGTTTGGTGACCCCGGTGTTGCTGTATGAAACGTTGGTATCCCAGAAGATCATCTTCCCGACCTTGATGATGGGCGCCTCCTTCAGCAACGAAATCTCAGAATGTCTCCTGCTGTCGACCACCCTGGATCTCTCGGTCGCGAGTGGCGCCTGCGGTTTCGCCATTTTGTTTTGGATTCCTTTGGGACGGATCGGCTGCCAACACAAAAGGGCCGCAAACCACGAGTCATACTCCTCCTGCGTGGGCGGGCGCAGGTGAACCTCGAGGTTGGAATTGTGCAGCGTAACGTCGATGTAAGCCGTGTAGGACTCGGCGTCGTACGCCGTCTTGACGCGACAGCCGCGCAGGTCTGGTATCAGCGTGCGATGATACGAATTGTCGCTCTTCGGCTCGTACACCAGACTTCCCGACTCCTCGTTGATATAGCAGTACGACAAGGCCCACGGGCTGGTTTCGCCTCTTCTAAACGCCAGGATGCCTTTCATCCGCCCGCACGTCGCCCGCATGAGCTTCAATATCTTCTTCGCATCCGACGCCGGCACGGGCGAGACCCATGAGTCCGGCTGGGCGGGGGAATGGGCGTAGGGCAGCGGCGACGTGGGCCTCGGGGGCTGCTTTGTGAGTTTTGTGCGCGCGACACTGCCAGAGCGAGGGGGGACGGCCGAGGGGGGCGAGATGGTGGAGGGGTGGCCGATGGAGGTGACGGTGTCGTCGAGGCCTTGAAAGGGACCCGGGCCGGTCGAGTGCACGGAGCCAATGCGATGTCTGTTCTTTGCGAACAAGGAAGCTGGAGAGCGGTCCCGGGAGGTGCGTTCTTCCATTGTCCGGGTGCGTGGGCGAGTCTGCCCGGACCTGCTTGTGCTGCTGCTCATTGTGTATGCATCCCCATCGTTGGAGGTGGCGCGCGAGGACAGGCCCTGGCGCACGCTCCTGGACTTGGGCGAGGTCGCGGGCGAAACGGAAGCGCTGGCGTCCTCGCGGATCGAGTCTGGAGTGACTGGACGGATGGTGGAGTCGTCGGGCAGGCGTTCCGTCCTCCTGCGGCGCTGTGTATTCCTGGCCGCGGTGTCCATGGGATGTCCCCTTGAGGGTGCAGTGGAAGGCGCTGTCGGGCCCTCCACTCCTTCGACCGAGCGCTGGCTGCCCTTAGGCAGTGTGGATAAGGCTGTGAGGACAGAGACCCGTCTGAGAGGTGCTGACCCTGGCCCGCATTGGCTCCCCCAGGTCGTGTTTCCAAACCCCGGCGGTGGGCGTAATCTGGGCGCGGTCTAGTAGGGCGGCATGCGTGGCTGCTTGTGCGCGGGCGGCAGGTCGAGGGGGGGGGTGCACGGCACTGCAGAGGCTGAGGTGAGAGAGAGTGAGAGAGAGAGAGGGTGGGAGTGGCCCTGGGGAGGGGGGATTGGCGAGGAGTGCGAAGTGAGTAGGAGGTTGTCGAAGGGTGTATGCGGTCTGCGGGTAGTGGTGGGTAGTGGGTAGGTAGTCAGTCGGGATGGGCTACTTGGGCGAGGGCAGCAGGGCTTGGAGAGGCTTCGAGGCCGGACTGACAGCGCCGGCGGGCGGAAGAACCCAGCTGAGCAGATTCACTAAAGGGAGGCCGAATCGGCCGCCGCTAGGTACAGCTCACGACCAAGGGCAATGGCAGGCGGTGTAAACGAATCGAGAGCAGAGCTACATTCATCTGCTCACATTCAACTTACAACTTTTACCCCTCAGTACCGTCCAGGGCTCTCCAGGGACAAAGGCTCAAGATTGCGGTGCGGTGTAACGGCGTTTTGGAAGTTGGGCCCACGAGCCAGTGCAGCTTTGCACGACCAAGACAGGCCGGCTGCGGGCGTCTGCGAGGGCTGCTGTCGCGTGCACGATATGTCCGGTCGCTGTCCGTCGCTGTCCGTCGCTGTCTCAGGTACATGGCCAGCTACATTATCAGGTACGCTATCAGGTACACTCAGGTACACTCAGGTACACCAGGTACACCAGGTACACCAGGTACATCAGGTACATTCAAGGCACTCAGGTACATTAGGTACATCAGGTACATTTCAGGCACATCTGGCACTCAGGTACATCAGGTACATCAGGTACATCAGGTACATCAGGTACATCAGGTACATCAGGTACATCTGGCACTCAGGTACATCAGGCATCTGGCACTCAGGTACGCGCCAGGTACGCGCCAGGTACAATGTTCCCTTGGTCCAGGCCATTTGCATCACCACACAAAGCCCACCATCTCCCACGGATGCCGCAACGCACGCAGCAGCTGCCCGTCGCCTGTGTTCGCGACCAGGGCTCCGCTGCTGCACTCGCATCATCCATCCCCGTCACGCGGCCGCAAGCTGCTGGGAGGAATCATGCACAGGCCTGTCCGGCCCCCCGAAGAAAAGCACTTTAACTTGCACGCACAGCTGAAGCCAAGTCAAGCCAAGTCAAGCCAAGTCAAGCCAAGTCAAGCCAAGCCGTATGCCGTGCCTCCTCGTCGTCTGCAAGATCCTGTACAGTGCTGAATTCCCGCCCACATCCGATGCGCCAATTGCACGGCTTCGCTCAGCTCGAGAAGAAGGATAAGAGAGAAAAAAGAAGAAAAAAAGCAACGAGTCGAGGGGAATGGAAAAACAGAAAACAAGATGGGAATGGAAACAGTGGAAAGGAAAGCAAATATCGCGCACATATCATAAACATGTGGGAGGAACGGCAAAGGGGAATCTGCTGCGTCGCGACGACAGGAAGTGGAGGAGGATTAAAAGCAGCGCGCCCTCGACACACCCCAGCCCACACACATACACACAAACACATTCCATCTCCCCCCATCTGACACACCCCAAAACATGTCCACTTCTTCGCACGTAGCTCATCTCTCAACAATCGTCTCTGTCCTGCCAGCCCCACGGTTATCCTTGCATCACCATCTCATCTGAACGGAGGGCGGTCCGCCCCGGCATCCTCTGCACTGACCGCGCTCAACGGTTGGCTGCGCGCACCGCTGAGGTCACCACTGCCCGTCTTGCGCAGGGCCTGCCTCATCGTCTCGACCATGAGCTCGCCGCCCGTCACCGGCAGAGGTGGACTCGCGCTTACCGTGGGACTGGCAATCGGGGAGCGGGCACCCTTGGCTGAAACGCCGTCCATGCCCTTCATCGACGGCGCACCGCTCGTCGGCGGAGAAGTGCCCATGCCGTGAGAGGAGGCGGGCGACCTGATTGGCGACGGGGACCGGTTGGCCGTCGTCGACGACAGGCTCATCTGGTGCACAGAGTCGCGGCTGGTTTCGGCGTGCTCGGCCTGCACCACGTCGGCAAAGGAGATGAAGCTGAGTCTCCGCACGTCGTCCTTGTCGAGGGCGCCGTAGTTGGACGCGCCCTCGTCGGCTGGTTCCGAGTGCTGCTGGTACGACGCGACCTCGTCCAAAGTGGGCGAGGAGACGGACTCGCTCAATGCGCTGCTGGCGGACCCGGGGACAGCTGCCGGCTGGTGGGCGGCGTGCATGACAATCTCGACCTCGTCCGGATTCAGGTGCGAGTCGGTGATTGCGAGCGACGAGGCATCGAGGGCGGGCGGGATGTGGTCTTCGGTCTGGATGTGTGCGGGGATGGCGGGCGACAGTTCGCCGTGCAGCGAAGCGGTCTCCTGGACATTGCGCTCGAAGATCTGCGACGACGCGGGCGAGTGGAGGCGCGGCGACGACGAGCGAAGTCTGGTGGGCGAGGCGGCGGACGAGGCGTAGATGCGCGGGCTGCCCGTGGGCGTGGCTTTGGGCGGCGACGAGACGGCGGTGGTGTTGATGGAATTGGGCGCGAGAGTTGCAGTGGGCGTGACTGGCGGCTGCATCTCCTTCTTGCTGCTGCTGCTGCTTGTGCTGCTGTTGCCCTCTCTGCCACCCTTATCCTCCTTCTTCTTGCCCAGGCCGAAAAGCTTGCGCTTGGCCTTCTCCCTCAGGCTGGCCGTGTCGCTGACATTGTCGTCTGCGGGCTTGCGGTCACCGAGCAGCGCGACCGAGGAATTGCGCGGACTGGGCCCGGTCGCTTGGGGCTTTGCGGGCTGGTCGAGAGTGCTCATGGATGCGAGGGAGTGGGGGAGGAGGAGGGTGTTGAAGCGGGGTTTGGACGGAAGCGGAGAAGGTTGAGAGAAGTGGTGGTGATGGTGGTGATGGTGTTGGTGGTGTTGGTGGTGTTGAATGTGTGTGTGTCTGTCTTGGGCCTTCGTGCTGGTGGGTGTGGGTGTGGGTGTGGGTGTGGGTGTGGAGAGTGCGCTGTCGGGGGACGGGTCAGGACAGGGCTGGTGGGCTGGTGGGCTGGTGCTTTGGTGCTTTGGTGCTTTGGTTTGGTAGCAGGGTGAGTGTCTCGTGCGTAGCAGATCCGGACTTGTTGGTGTGTGAGCGGCGGTTTGATCATGAGGTACGTAGACCAAGCCCAAGGGTCCAGTCCAGCCTACACGACTCGCTTGCTGCACTGCCTCGCCATCCAGTACTGTTCTCTCAACATCATCAGCATCAACATCACCATCATCATCATCATCATCATCATCATCATCCACATCAATTCATCAGCGGCGGCAGATTCCTTCGAGCTGGATCGTCAAGCAAGTCACGAGGCCTATCCCTGCGCTACAGCCGACATGTCTCCACGTGTGATGGCGGTCTTCAGTGCCGGCCAGGCCATCCTCAGCACCCCTCAGCACCCCTCAGCGCCCCTCAGCACCTCCTCCGGAATGCTACTCATCACACTCCACTCTCCACTCTCCACTCTCCCATCTCGACCTCCATCCCTCCCTCTCGACTACTAATACGCTGCCACCTCAGTCCTCTCCTCACACTCGCCAATCCCAAGCCACCCGCCGCCGTCGCCGCCGTCGCCGCCGCCGCCGCCGCCGCCATCCTCACCACGATCCCGACAAGCTGAAACATGGCACTCGTCCTGACACAGCCGTTGGCTAGCCCGCACGCTGCTGTCGCGGACGGTCCGCTCTCCCGCGCCTTTCGGCTGGCTTGAGTCCAACTCATCCATCCCGCCCGCCGCCGTCGATCCTGATCTGGAAAAGCAACGATGATGCAGCCACATCACGACCTACCGCATGTGCTTCGGATTGTTGTTCGCACCTTGTTGGCGGTGCGCACTACCTTGGCTGTCGCTCTGCCATTCATGCGCGCTGGCATCGGGCTGCCATGGCGATGTTGACGCCTGATGAGGGCGACGCGCCGGCACTTTAACTTACCAGAAGCACCGGCCAGCCTCATCAAACAACGGCACCGCCACGACTGCCAACACGCGGGATTGATGGATGCTGCCGCTCGCCGCCGCTTTCTAGCGTGGAAGGCGTGAGCCTAACCTTCTAGTCGGACGCGGTCCACAATTTGCGACAATGTGCCGATGCTCGTTGTCGTCGAGCCAAAAGCGACGACAGCTGTCAAAATTAATCTGACCCGACTTCCGGGGGGGTTGCCCGTTTTGCAGGTTGTATATGTGGCCACGAAACACCCAGGTCAAGCCAGAACCAATTTCCAGCTTCTTGCCGCAAGCCCCAAACCGACGTGTCAAATAGTCGAACTAACTCTACATAGCAACTCTTTCGAGGTACAAGCAAATTTCCCTATATCCTCAATCTCCATATGTTTCCGATTCAACACGTGCAAAAGTTAGGCAAAAGGGTCAAGTGTGTTCATTCGAATCGAAGTGCCCAGAGTTTTCGGCTGTTAAAGCACCAGAGTCGTTCCGTCTTATTGAAGTGGACTCTAACAATAGGATGATGGACTGTAGCAACATTGCTCACACGGATGAGTGTGTTGCAATGCTGTTTATTGGAGTAGCCAGCTGGGTTGCAGTAACGGGGTAAATCCATGTAGGTGCTAGAGGGCCACGTGATCTGTTCCGTTGTCAATTCTCCCCGCCTAAACCGTCAGTCCGCTCAAAATCCTAGAATCTATAACACTCTTATCAAGTCAAATGTTCAACTCTTACATATGTTAAAAATAATAATGACAATGTATTTTCCCCAGGAGGGCCTGAACAGTTTTCTTGATCACGAGCAGGAGTCTCTGAGAAGCGACCACAAGTACCCCAAGCAAGCACGAGTACATGCAACCAACTTCACCTCGTTGCCCTGCTTCACGAGCCCTACGTTCTAGCACCGGCGCGCCGCTCGTGACTATCACGACCGCAAAACCGGCTTCCTGTTCTATCATGTTACCACCCGCCACCTACTATACCTACCCACTCCCTCCCCACCGCTCCCCTCCCAACCTAACCTAACCCAACCTGCAAACCCAGCAGAATCACAGGAAACCAGTACCAACACCCCACACCCAGCTCGCCACCACCCAGCACATACAACCCCAACCGAAAACTCAACCAGCTCGGCGCAACTCAAACCCTCCCCCCACAACTCGTGCTCCCCCCACGCAAACACAACCGAAAATGCCCTACTGGGACTGCTGCCACTGCGGCTCCTCCAACTGCGCCGCGCACTGGCAGTGTCCCAACTGCGGCCACGACCCGGGCAACGTCGGCTGCTGCCGCTGGATCGCGCGCAAGATCCGGGGACTGGGATCGGAGGTCATGGAGTGGATGGTGTGCGATCCGTGGGGCAAACACGGCTGAGCGGAGGATGGATCGCGCTGTTGGCGTGGGTCGAGGAGGGAAAGGAAGGATAGGCGGCGTGGATGGCTTGCTGGTGGCTCACTGGAGTCTTGACGGGGGAATTGTGCCGATGATGGGTTTTGGGGTTTAGTGGGGAATGGCCATCGATGAGTTTCTGATTATAGAGGCTTGCTGGTGGGCTGATGATACCGATCGGGCCTGTGACGTTGTCATGCTGGAAAGCTGACATGCTCGTGGAGTATAAATCCAGCAATCGGTTGCACACAACTTGGAAACGAGACTTGACACGGCGCAGCGCGCCTCGACTCTACAACAAAACGTTCATGCAGGGGTCCTCGTTTTAGTCTCCTTGACAGCGGAACCCTTTTCTCCAACGCACATTCCCGGCACCAGCGCTGACAACATTGAGGACTCGCGACTTCTTATGTTGAGAGCCATCATCATGGCTCAGACACAACAACAGACGCCATCCGAGAATAAAAACAACGCGCATCATCGCCGTGGGAGTAGTGTAGATGCAGCATAACCACACAATGACCTCGCGCAATTTGTTCGGATCGAAAGACCAGATCTACTAACTACACCATGCGAATACGAGCTCATTAGCGTTCAGAGTGATGTCGATGGTACTTCTCGGATTTGGTTGGGACGGGGTTTTGGGGCTGCTTTTATTGCGTTCGGTTGTTGCGGTTGTGTGCTCTGGGGCGGAGTCCTGACGTTACGTTATCGATGATAAAGCCTTCTCCTCGCAGGGTATGTAAACAGCTCTTGCCTTTCTACTTGGTGTCGAGGTAGTGAGTTAAACTCCTAGTCACCTGACCGAGACTTTTTCGTTGATTATTATGGGTATGTGGATCTAAGGTCAGATACGAACAGGATTAATGTGTTGGTGGTATAGCATGCTGGAACAGTGGGGATTTGGCATTCGCTGGGTTGGTTGCTAGGGACTGTCGTTGTGGTCTTTTGATGCTTTCATGCATCACCGTAGTGGCGAGTTTCAAGTAGTAGAGATACCACCTAGCTAGGTGTAATGTGATTAGAGTATTGTAGCATGCTAGGGCTATTACACTGCAAACGATCCCATATACTAGTATTCGTTACGATGAGTAGAGAGCCGTGTTCATCGTTTTCAGTAGGAAAAGAAGCGCTTATATACTCATCACTTCTGCGACGCTAGACTCGCTTCGGCTAGTACAGCCTCTAAGATGTTAAGTATGATCATTCGTTATCCCACTGTAAATAGCTAGTTTTATAGGAGCTATAGCTAGAAGAACATATCGAGTAACCTCGGCTAGGCTCTTCTATGCTGCGAATCGCCTCTTCTTTCGTCTTCGAGAAGGAGCTAATTAATGTACCTCCTATTTCGAAGTAGTCGTAGAACTTTCCATTCTCAGGAATGCCTACAGACCTGCAATGGCGTCCTTGGATACGCAAGCTAAGGAAGGACCTAGAAGACACCTTAGTCAAACATTGATCCTATTCAGAATTCAGTCTTACAAAATATAATATTACTTTGTCACGGATCTAGAATTTAGTATCTACAAGAAGAGGTATAGAGCTAAACCCGCTTGCTCTATCACCTCATCCTCTAAACTTATCAGCCTAGACCCAAATCTCCGGGATTAGGGTATTCTGTCTAATACTAGCTACTAAAAGCGCATCTAGTCCCTCTCTACTAGCGACTAGCAAAATCATCAGGTCTTCGTCTAACTCGAATCTCACGGTACTAGTGTTAATCATCAACGTGTAAAGGTAGCGGAGATATCCACCGTACTATGCTAATAAATAACTAACGTTATCGGCTTTCCGTAAGTCTCTATTCAACTAATGTTCAACGAGTATGCCCCTCCACGTTGCGCGAAATGCAGGTCTTCGGTAGTGTAGAGTCGCCGGAAAGAGAACGAGTCTTTCTATTCTTGCTTAGTCACTCAGAAAACTGCGAAACAATTTATTTATATCTAAATCCTCGAAGCGGTTTATCAGTGTAATTATTTAACTCCATGATAACATATTATTTTGCTCACGCCGCGGATATGTTACAGTAATCTATCTTTCTACTTGTGGGAATTACTTGATTCTGCCAGTTCCTTGTGTTGGAATTAACTGACTGCGGGCTGACTGCACTTTCCCGGATTTGCGGATAGAAGATGGGAAATGATATTCGGCTCCTATGAGGATAAGTAGCATCATCAAGAGAGGAGAAAGTTGTAGCGCAGCAAGTTATTCAACATTACAGCCTCCGTTGCGGAAATGAAATGTTTTCGTCGAAGTGATTGCACAAATTCCATAGGCATATGACTCGACTGAAGAGTCAAGTGGCTGCGACCCTTGGAAGATTCGCCGCCGTTATAAGAATTCTAGCTAAGAGGAGGTCTACGCAGCATTATATACACTCTACCAGACACTGGCCCCGACTTCCGCGTGACCAACGCCCAATACAACGCCCGAGTACGCGCAGAGCATACCACGCCATCGCTACCAAAGCAGCCTAAAAACAAAGAAATACGCATAAACCAACGGCGCAACAAGCGGATACCACAACGGCGCATCGCTCCAAACCTTGTGGCAAATCCACCTATGCACGCTCGTCCTGGGCGCTCCCGGCGTGAACATGAACTCGCCCATCATCTTATTCGCGGTGCTCGAGTGCACCTGCGCCGACTTCCACATTTCCTCCTCGCACTTGCGGACGTTGGTGTCGAGGGCGTGTTCGGGGGACGGGGACTGGGCGGCGGCGATGATGGCTTTGGCGAGGTTCATGGAGTCGGCCATGCCGATGTTGACGCCCTCGCCGGCGAACGGAACCATGAGATGCGCGGCGTCGCCGACGAGAGTGACGCCGCGTCGGTGAGTCCAGCGCGAATCCTCCGGCAGCGAGTTTATAGCCAGCGGTCTCACGCTCTTTGGATCGGCCGCGGTGATGAACTTCTTGATCCGGGGATCCCACTCTTTGAACACGTCCTCGTACAGCTCTTTCAACACGCTCTCCCCGTCCACGCCCCCGTTCTTCGTTTTCAGGATCTCGGTCATGTAGCTCTCGGGCATCGCCCTCATGCTGCTGACCCACAAGCTCCCATCCCCCATCTGCTGCGCGGCGAGACACTTCCCGTCCGACAGCGGGAAAATAGTGCCTCTGTTGACCAACCCGTACAGCTCCGGTTCCCGCGTCTCCGCGTCCGGAATGCTGAACGTGTGGCCGCAGACGCCGGCATAATAGGGCGTCTTGTCCGTCAAGACAGGCCGAACACGACTCCAAGCCCCGTCCGCGCCAACAACGAGGTCGAAGCCGGACTCGCTGCGGTTGTGGTCGAAATGCAGCGTATACCCTTTGTTGTCGTTGCCGGGGGAAACAGAAAGCAAGCGCCACCCCCACCTCACCACGCCCTCCGGCAGCGACTCAATCAGCATACTCCTCAACTGCATGCGATCAATCTCGGGCGCGCCCCGACTCTTCTCCCGACTCGAGTTCTGCGACACGCTGATGTAGATTTTTAGATTCTTGTCGCAGAGACGCATGGCTTCGCCGTCGAAGCGGGCGTAGGAGAGGAATTCGTCGTAGAGGGATGCGGCTTTGAGGGCGGCGAGGCCCGTGGTGGTGTGCAGGTCGAGGGTGCCGCCTTGGGAGCGGGAGGTGGGGGTGGGGTCGAGTTCGAAGATGGTGACGGAGAGAGGGACG
Organism: Saccharata proteae CBS 121410; assembly: GCA_010015785.1. Classification (NCBI taxonomy): domain Eukaryota; kingdom Fungi; phylum Ascomycota; class Dothideomycetes; order Botryosphaeriales; family Saccharataceae; genus Saccharata; species Saccharata proteae. The sequence goes on from ML978743.1 coordinate 145,807, forward strand.
GGGGAGAGTGTGAGGAGGCGGGCGAGGAGGGTGCCGACGGGGCCGGCGCCTATGATGGCGATGGAGAGGGGGGTGGAGGTGGACATTGGGGGTGGGATGGGGTGGTGAGATGCGGGGATGAGAGGAAGAGAGGAAGAGAGCAGGACGGTGGGATTGACTGGATGAAAGAGAGGGTGGAGTGAAGTGAAGAGACTATCTAGTAGAGAAAAGAGACAGTCTTATAGGCACGCAATGTGGTGCTCCATCTGGACTGCGGTGTCGTCCAACCCCGACTGCGGTGTCTTCGTATGCCCAAAGCGGTTCTCGTACACCCGAAGCTGCCGTCTGCATCCTCCGCGCGGCCGTTACATGGGGCTCAGCTGACACCGGCGAGCGTGCCGCGTAGATTGAATCCTACCTACACGTCAACCTGGTGACTGTTGTGGTTGTTGTACCTCGCTGTCGGGAGGTAGAAAAGGCCGAGAGTTCGACGTTCTTGCGACGCCAAGACGTTGTGCAGGGGATCCTGACTCAATTGGTATGCATATTGCAGTTATGCATAACACAAACGAGTCATGTCCGACAGAGCCGCTCACGTGCTCTCTGACTCGCCGTCTCCACGGCATCCGTCTTTTTGGCCGCGCCGAACGAGTCAGGTGCGGATGTGATGCGGTGCGACAGCGCGCGATCAGACATTGTCGAGAGATAGTTGATCACATTGTTCTCTTTACTTCTGTCCCTCCAGAATTGCTTTTCCAGCATTCTCAAACGCAGACTTGGCATGTCTCGCTTCATCTCTGTCCCTGTCCAGCTCTGAGTCTCGCGATTGGCCTTCCCGCCGCCACGCTTGCCCACACAACCGTGTCCCAGCTCCCACCACCACCACTACCACCACCACCACCACCACCATCATCACCACCACCCGTCGTCCGACAACAACAACAACAACAACAGCAACAATGCCCACGACATAGCACCACCCCCGCCTCAACCTCCACCGCGACAATGCCCTTCCTCGCCTTCACAGCCACTCGCCCCCAAATAGCCACCTACCTCCTCGGCATCGCCCTCTTCAGCATCTCCTTCCTCGTCTTCCTCAACTCCTCCCTCTCCTTCCTCATCACCGAGCGCATCGGCCAACGCCACGCCGTCGGCGACGCGGTCGGCACTCTCGGTTTCGCCGACGAACTCGTCGCCCTCGTCGCGTGTCCGATATGGGGCATCCTGAGTGACCGCGTTGGCGTCGCCAAGGTCGCGGTGGCCGGTTATGCGATTGTGGGCGTGAGCTTGTTTGTGTTTGTTGCGGCGAGGAATGTGTATCCGCAGTTGCTGCTGGCGCGGTTGTTCTTCAGCTTGGGGGCGAGCGCGACGTGAGTGTGGCTTGCGTTGTGTCGATGGGCATTGACTGGGCTTGCGACTGATGCTGTTGTGTGTTAGGACGACTATGGTCACTGCCATACTCCCGACCATGACGCATATACCCCCGCCGCCGCTGGACGACATCAGAACACCAGGTCGCGGCGTCAACGGCCACGGCCACACCGTCTCCGTCTCGCCCTCCATATCCTCAGAACTCACCATCACCCCCGCCCGCTACCGCTCCACATCCCCGCCGGCGCAATCGCGACGAAGAAACTCCCCCGCCGCCACGACATCGCGTCTCGCAGGACTGGTGGGCATGTTCACTGGACTCGGGGCTCTGCTCGCCTTGGGAGTATTCCTCCCACTGCCAGCGCGCTTCCAAAAGAACGGCGTCATCGCCAGCGAAGCAGTGGCGTATTCCTTCTACATCGTGGGCAGCGTCGCGCTCGCCGTCGCCGTCGCCTGCGTCTTCGGACTACGCGACCTACCAGGCGAAGCATCAAAAGGCTGGCACAACCTCTGTGGCCCGAAGAAGGAAAAAAGCAACGAAGGCAACGGCTCGCCGTCGGAAACCCAAACCAGCCTCTCCTACCCACGCCTTTTCGTGAACGCCATGGCCCTCGCCTTCAGCGACGTGAATGTCGGTCTAGGCTACCTAGGCGGCTTCGTCGCCCGCGCCTCCTCGGTCGCCATATCCCTCTTCATCCCGCTCTTCACAAACGCCTACTACATCAGCAGCGGCCTCTGCGAACCCGGGGACTCGGGCTCCGAGGACATGAAAACGGCGTGTCGACGCGCCTACGTCCTCGCCGCCATGTTGACCGGGACGTCGCAACTGGTCGCGCTGCTCTGCGCGCCGGTGTTCGGCTACCTGTCAGGTAAATACAGGACGTACAACCAACCGCTCATTCTATCCACCGTCGCCGGAATAGCTGGATACGTCGCGTTCGGCCTGCTGAAAAGCCCGGACCCACGCAGCAAAGACGGCAGCGCGGGTGTCTTTTTCATTGCCGCACTGCTCGGCATCAGCCAAATCGGCGCCATCGTGTGCTCTCTCGGCCTACTGGGCCGTGGCATCAACGGCGAAGCAGCGGACGCAATCCGCGAAGACGGAGACGAAGACGGAGACGAAGAGGAGGCAGGAGACGAATCCAACCTCCACCCCCACCAACGCTCCACCAACGTCCCCCGCCGCCGTCCACACCTCGACGACACGCCCGCCCAATCACCCTCTCTCGCATCATCGGGCCTGCGCGACCCCCTCGCCGAACCCGATCTCCTCCAACAACGCTCCCATGACGCCGAATCCTCCCCCCTCCTCCCCGCCCACTTCCGCCGCCTCCCCGGCTCCGGCTCCGACTCCGACCTCACAAGATCAACAGCTTCCCGCGCCCACCTCAAGGGCTCCATCGCAGGGGTGTACAGTCTGGCCGGCGGGGCGGGCATCCTGCTACTCACCAAGGTGGGAGGTGTCATGTTTGACGGCTTGGATTACGGGGCCCCGTTTTTTCTGATGGCGGGGTTTAATGCGCTGCTTTTGGTGGCGGTCGGGGGTGTGGGGTTTAGGACGGCGGTGGCGGGGAGGAGGGGGAGGATGGTGTTGCCTTGAGCAGCGGTGGGGCGGTGGGGAGAGGCGTTTGGGAGATTCCCGGTTGGTCGGGGCCCGAGGGCCGTGAGAAGGGTTCGTGTTCTTTGATTCCCCGGTTTCGGTTCTTTTGAAAATTTGGGAGCGTGGGGATGTTGGGGAGTATCTAAATGCCATGTCATTTTCAACTTTTGTTTTATATACTTTGTTTCAAAACGTTACTCGGACCCTGAGAGCAGCAGCGGTAGTTTTCGTCTCAGCACCGATGTTCCTTTTGGTTCCTGAGGCCAGCCTTCTTCTCCCGGTTAGTTCTCCTTGTCGGACGGACAAAAGCGGATTTCTTGGTACATGTAGCTGTTTTATGAATGCGAATGAATTGACTACTTTCTCACGCCTGCTGGGCTTAGTTGACTGTTGGGGGTGAATCCGCTAGGAAAATGGGTGAGACGGATCGTTGTGGAGACGCATAGAGACGGGCGAGCTGGTGTTAGTTTTTCTCCCGCTGTGTTTTAGCTGATTGTTGACGGTGACTGTTGTGTGGAGGAACAACGCCGAGATGGGAGGAGTGACGTTGGATAGACGGGAGTGAGGGACATGAACAATCAGTCAATCCTCTTCTTGACTGTCCACTCACCATGGAAGACTAGGACGTGTCGTTCAGGCACAGAGGCTGTGGGACTTGGGAGAGTACCAGTGGCAGAAGACAGTGTTGCCAAGCTCGACTGCCACTGTGAACCACGCCAAAGTTGGGGGTGGAGGGTAGTTCGAGGTCTCGGGGTCCCGCGCCGCAGAGAGAGCGGAGATTCAATGCGGTGTGTTCCCGTCTGATGATGTAGACAGCCATTGTCCAGTATGTCACCGCCGAGTACATCCACATCCCTCGGTATCCCCGAATCCTACTCGTCTCAGCTCCCTCCAATCTTCTCTCTGCATGCGTCCGAGGAGTCTACGACACCGAGACCAAGAAATTGTAATATGCACGCCTCCAGGAGCTTGGCGGGCACTCAAAGTCGGCGGCATAGAGGCTGGCAACTCCGCTGTTTCCCATGTTGTCTTCCCTAGCTTACTTTTGCCATGCATGCTGGACTCGAGGCTGCTGTGACCAAAACACACAAGAGCCCCCCTGCCTTGACGGCTCGTTCGAATCTACCGGGACGGGGGCTGTGCTCGAGGTGGGAGAGAGGAATCAAACGTCCGTGGTGAATGAGTCTGGAATACGAGCCCGAGTGGCCTCGTGCCTACGTCCGCGGAGCGAACGGGAGTTGACTCGTAGAAAGGTGTCGGGTGTGTGTGAAGCTGAATCCTTCGGAGCTGTCTTGGCATGGTGTATCATGTACGAATATGCCGTGTCTCGGCATCCGCGGATGCGTCGGTTTGCAAGAGTGCCAGAAGGAAACTAAGTGGCGAGTGTCATCATCAAGGGAGGCAAGTGTTCCCCGTGTGAGTATGAGTCGAAGGCCACCAGCTGGGAGACGCGTGGGTTGTAGCGAGAGAAGCGCTGAAATCGGATTTGTTGTTGGAGACACTCCGCGGAGTGTGAGAGACCGGGGGGTTGGGTACAGGTTGCATGTCTGTGCTAAGACACGGGGATCGAAGGTACGTGAAGTGGTTCGTTCGCGAGATACCGATGGAGGCTGAATATGGAGAGGTAGGCCGCAAGGCATCTCTCTTGAACCGTGATTTGCCAGGATGGACTTCAGAAGCTGGTTTTCAGAGCCTGGACGGTGAGCGGCTGGTTACTATTCTGAGTCAAGGAACGATGTCGTTATTCATCTCAGGCCGAGATGCCGATGCCGTCGGCAGAGCTGACAAGGGTTCGGCTTTTGCCTCGCGGCGTTTGCCAACATCCAGAGACCCACGAAGATCCTCATCGATCCTCAGTCATCTCGGACGAAGATTACTGATCGCTCATGAGATCAGGATGCGTGAAGAGTGGGTCCTGGTGGAGGACGCATGACAGCAGGCCTTAATGATCCATTTGATGCACTCTGCATGCCGATTCTTCGTCGGACGTTCTTGTGGGTTCCATTGACCCCCTGCAGATATTCGCATGGGGTTGCTGAAATCTCGTCTGAGGTGGAGGACAACCTGGCCGATGAACGCAAACCCTGTCGACCTACCGTATCTGTAAATCCGATGTCCAGCTGTCGATACGATCTAGAATGCGAAAATCATGGCGATGAGGGAGAGGTGAATGAAAAGCGGGTTCTCTAGGCAACGATCCTGCAGCCAAAGCGTCTCTTTAGAAAGCTCATGTGATCAGTAGATAGGGAACGCAAATTTCTCCTACAAAGACGCCTGCGGAGGTACATCATAATCCGCGGAGATGCAGAATAACTGTAAGGTACGGGCCGCAAATGCGGGCCCGGCAAGAGCACAGGCAGGGCTCCCGCGGCGGAGTTGCTCCGAGGAGCTCTTGACCGGTAGGGCGGTTAGGCGGTTGAATGGATGGTTGTGCACCAACATAGAGGGGCAGAAAGGCGTTGGATGGGTGTGAAAAGGGGATGGAATAGGAATAGGAAGTAGGCTGGACACGGGGTTAGCGGCGCGAGGTTCTGCCGACTCGTGGTTGATTTCCCGACACACTGGTTTGACATGGTGGGTCTCCAAGTCTTGTCTTCGTGCACCAATCAGTCGATAGATGACTGCCAATTTTATCCTTCCTTGCTCTTCTTTGCTGCGGGTATCAAATGAGCACGTTGTTGGCTGTGCCCTGAATAATGGCTAAATGTAGGTCGGTTTTTTGGGTTGCTTTTGCAGCGAGGACTGAAGTCTGTACGGGACATCCATGCAGATGCCAGCCTGTGCGTGCCATATGCCATATTCTGTGTCATTGGGCGAATGCACCGGGGCAGAGCCACTTCGCTTTCGGTTCGCTTGAATCAGCTGGATTTGATGGTAAGGTGAGGAAGCTTGACATGCTTATCGCCAATGCAGGACGCCCACGTAGCCCACAATCCGCGGATTATTCGTCTTGCCGGATCCCGCAGTTTTGCTGTCTCATACGACGTTCTCGACTCGGTGGTGGAGATTGGGCGGGTCTCAAAGGGATACAGCGCACAACATCACTGAAATGGCGGAACTGAGATGAAAACTAAAATAACAAGATTCCCAGTGAACGAAGCATATCCGCACGTGGGCTGGCCCGGGAGAAAGATCCGATAGATACCGGCCATTACTTTCCGTTCCGGTATACTTCCAGACGCCGACAGCTGATACTGCGCGGTACGTACTTGGGGTATAGGTACGGAGAATCCGAGTGCATACCTACGTCCCGGATCCGAAAGAAACGTGGTTATCAGTCCGATGTTACAGCCTCACTTCTTGACATCGGATGGTCGCTGACATCCACATCCTGCGGGTTCCGCAAATCTCCGATGACAATGTTGCTGTTTCATGCGGAGGAAACGTAGTAATGAGGAGACCCATTGTATTCTGCGATGGGTTCGAAAACGGCATTGAATGCGAAGTGGTCATATTCGTGAATGAACAACGCTCACATGTAGTGCTGGCAAGGCATGAAGAGCCAGCTGCAGCGAGGACGGCCACAGATGCAGACTCGGTTGTAAAGGTTCGTAGTTGGCCATCGTGTTGTTGCAGGGAATCGTGGTATTCGGAAGAGTCGCAGCTCCATGTGGTGAGACTCCTTTCTCTATCTATGGCAGTCAGAGCCGTGATAAGGCTGCATTCCACCAGACCCTGATTCCCGCCGCGGAGGATTACATATCCTGGCCTAACGATTCTGCGTCAAGTCAAGTGTGCAACGGAATAGACCGCACCGGCAATGGCGTTCGCGATGCCGCAGCAGAGATAGCGAAGGGGGGAGGGGGCCGCTGTTCGGGCCCTCGCATGGCCATGCACGGCGGACATGGTTAAACTTACACAGGAAATCAGAGAGTTCGCAGGTTGGCCGAGCATGCATCAGAGCTATAGCCAACGACATGCCGCTGCTCACTCAAACGCCGGCGCCGGAAGCCTTTAGGTACGCCCGCGTTGAGCCTAGAAATGGCCATCTTGCGATCAGGTCCGTGGTAGCACGGGCACGTATAGCCGTGCACTCGATCGGAGTCTGAGACCGTGGGTGGCAAAAGCGGCCATATGGCACCTTGAAGGGCTGTGCCGGCTGCGCACTGTGGTATCCCAGGAAACAGGTCCAGAGGCAGAGTGGTATGACAGCTCTCCAAGTGATGCATCATCTTTTCCGTCCGTTGCAATCTGGTCAGCAAGAGGCGTGACGGATGGCCAAGGCAAGGATCGGCCCAATGAGCGGCTCAAGCCCGTCTCGAAACGCAGTGCGCTCGCAAAGGTTCGGTCGTCTATATGATCTGGTACATGTGGCAGCCGCATGACCGCAGACGATGGGTTTCTGGTTGTATGCCCCACGCACAGGGTGCTGGAGGAAAGCGTACGCATAGACGAGGGAGTGAGATGCGCTTTCGTGATGGAATGACGATGTAGAAGCCAGGGCCGTCATTCGCTTCTCCCACGACGATGGAGTTGACATTGTCTCGACAGGCAACTGGCGACGAGATCTGGAAGGGACTATACTCCGAGGAGATAGTATAGCATGCAATGCAGCCACTTCGAACCAACGCACGTCAACACGCATGGTCGCACCTATCGCAGATCAGCCGTACCGCGATACGAGCACATCGCTCACCCTTGGCTTTGAGGGTGGTCATCGGGGGGCAGGTCCAGCGTCCGTTGCGCAGCGCATTCCACAACCTCACGGCCCTCAACCCTCCGCGAGCTTCGTGGACGTTTGCGGCGCGCTGGACGTGCTCACGGCGTTCGGTCTGTAGAACAGCGAGCATTTTCGCATGCGCAGCGGGGGCTGTACATGCTGCCAATCAGAACAAGTTTTCGCTAAGAGGCCGTACGAAGATTGGGAGAGCGGGGTTCTCTGAGACGTAGCAGCCGCAATCCAATAGAGCGGGAGGGAGTGCTGTGGAAGTGACATGACCGGCTCCGGAGAGCTCGCGAGGAGGCAAGGTTTCTGTGATCTGGCAATCGGAAGAGGGAGTGCTCTGCGCTCTGAACCTCGAGGGTTTGACACGGCGCCGGGGCTGTCTTCGTTTCTCTCATCCGCCATGCTGCTTGGCCACCCACGCATCTGCTCTCTGGCTTCCGGCCCCGCAATTAGACGGTAGCAGTTGATCGAAAGACGACGCAGGTGGGCGTGGTTGATATAGTGGTCCCACAGGGTCCTGCTGTGGCATACACAGTTCGTTTCGCCGGGTACGCCCGCCGTGCATAACCTGGGGCGGAGTGCGCCCCGCTCCGCGCTCGCCATGATTTGCTTCTTTTGCTTCCTTCGTCTCGGTCTAGGCGCTCGGCGTGGCAGGTGGAGAAGAGATGATTGATTTCGTTGCGTTGTTGCTCGCCCGTATGCCAACTCTAGCCGTAGGTAAGATGCGCGCCCATGCAGCTAAGTTAATGAGCGAGGGCGGTGCCGGCTGTTCAGGGGCATCGTGGGTGTCGCTTGCCGGGGACGGTGAGCCGTGTCTGTTGGATCCATGGGCAAAAACGAGCCCCGAGCTGGTCTGTATGATGGAGTTCTCTGTCGGTGTACTGGGCTGTCGTCTGTCTATAAGTCACATTGGCGACGCGGCGGAGGCGACTCCGACGACGAGTACGTAAGGCGTTGCCAAGCGGCGGACGGGACGGGGGACAGCGGAGGCTTCGAGCGGACGCCAGAACAGAGAGCAAGTCGATGCGGGCGCGCTGCAAAGAGCACATGGGGAGCCAGCCTTGTCGCCTGTGTCTCTAAGTTAACTTACGGTAACTACCCGCTTGCAAGGCTTTCGTATTCTCTATCTATAGATTCCATCACGAAGACGAAGCAACATGCGAAGGGAAGAGACGACGGCACACTCTTCCTCTCATCATCTCTCGATATGATCGCACCCGCAGAGCAAACGGCCATCGGTCAGTTCGAGAGTTCGCCTACCGGCATCCATCACATTCGCCGAAAAGGACAGGGCGTCACCCTCTGCCCGTCCCATCTCGTCGTGCCGCCGAGCACGCTTTTCATACGCCGACTGCGCGCGGCTTATCGCAGAGTGCGAGGAACGAGCCCGCGGCCAGCCACAGCTGCTGCCATATCAACCAAGCGATAGAGACGGCAGAGAGTTTGGAGCAGGTAAGCAGCCCAGCAGCAGCGAAGCAGCTCGGTACTCGCCGTCCCTCACACGGGGATGCGATGCGCCATCGACAGATTTACTACTGTGGCACTCCGCACTGTCAGACGAATCATTGATTACCTTTACATGTACATGCAGGGAAATCAAAGGACGCTCCGTTTTTAAAATCACAGTCCCCCTAACGCCCCCCCCCACCCAACAAGCGCCCCCGCCCGCGAGCCGTGTTTATGTATTGCCGTGTCGTCAAGTCGTGCCGTAACTGTACGTACCCTGATCGCTGGCCCTAAGCAGATCCGCGTCCCTGCTGCAGGTCTGCTTTAGCGTGTGTGAAGACAGTGCGGAATCGCCGCCTCGGCGTGGGTACTCACTCGTGGGGATGCCCCGTTTGCAATCACCGGACTCCTCGAACTTCTAGACACCGCAGTCTCCTCGCGGTCGTACCGGGCTGAGAGCTGTCTGCCGCCGAGGAAATTGTTGTCGAGCGCCCTGGTCGCTTGGTCCGCTTCCGCCCTGGTCCTGAACGTCACCGTGGCCGACCCGTTGGCCGCCCGCAGTCTCAAGGGCTCGCCGTACTGGCTCAGCACCTGCCGCAGTTGGCTTTCTGTGGTGGTGTACGGCAATCCGGAGATGTGGACACCCCGTGCTTCCGTCCGCACAATCCCTTGAGAGGTGTTGACGGGAGGTCTTTCCGCCGTTGGCTGGTAGTACGTCGGCGGCGGTGGGGCCATGTGTGCTTGCATCTGGTTGTAGTATGGAAGCGGTTGAACAGGAGCCATGGCATTTGGAGTCGTCGACCAAGTGACTGGCAGGACCGGGACAGGGTATGGCGGGCCCACTGTGTACATCTGCGGCGGTAGCACAAGAACGCTCTGCACTGAGATGTGTGACTGGGCGTCAGAATGTGCTGATGTGCCAAAGCGCATGTGGCAGTTGCATCTCCTCAGGACAGGTGACTCCCCGGAAGCATCGAAATGGTGGACCACCAACTGTGGACTCTGACACCGGCTGAGGAGATCTATATGAAAGTCAGAACACTGCAGTGTTGCACTCGTTGCGTCGACTCACTGAAGACGTTGTCAGCATCGTCATCCCTGGCAACACCAAAGTATCCACGTTCTCCTGTTTGACCATCCTGCGATGGCGCCATCTCGGTCCAGCCGGGTCGCCCATTTCTGAGCATGTAAGAGCGGACAAGGTCTTTCAGATTCTGCCACGTCCAGTGTCCGGGCAGCTGGTAGAACATGCAAGTCAGCTCGGAAGTTCTGGAAGACGTGAATATCCATACCCCAGACACAATGAAGAAATGAGGCTCCCTTCTAGGGTGCCCACCAATACGAGAAGGCGGAGGCATGGTTTTCGATGACGAAAGCAACGAAATGACAGCGTGCCGCCGAGATGAAGAACAAACTAAACAGCAAATGTTCACCACCGAAAAAGGATTTTCTGGATATGAGCCCTTGGCCCAGAGGCTTCTGATGTGGATGGAGCGCGATAGTAAACTTGGCTGGACAAAAAAAGGTACATCAACTCAAGGCTTTTATATGTGAGCAGCAAGTCCAGAAGAAGCAATGAACTGCACCCATGCTATTGGAACATCCAACAGATAGCCGACCCGAACTTGGACCCGACCTTGTGGATTAATTGAGGATGCCCCCTAGTCTTTGCCCACCATGCCTGTCATTCCAGGCGGTTGGTAAAGACGACAGAACTTTGCACTTAAGTGGCTTCGACATGGATCTGCGTGTACGTCGGGCGGACAGGGTTGATAGTGGAGAGGCTGGAATTCCCGGCGCAAACCTGGAAGCGTCCCGCCAAGCGACCTTGCGCAAAGACGGGGGTCGTGATATGCAGAACGAGGCGTCGGTCCGTTATGTGCCACACACCCGCCGTGGACTATAAGGTTACTCTCCCGGTATGCCGACAAGAGCAATGACCCCATCGGTGTGCGCTTTCAACCCCTCTCGCGACTGGCGTTTGGTGTAACGCAGAAAACCGCTGGTACTTTGGCGCTGCAGATTGAGGAGGATGCACAGACGCGGTGCGCTGGGTGAGCGTTAACAGCTCCGGCTGTGCAGTCATTCAGTGCACAAGGCTGTTCTGCGTCGGGGAGCAGGCGCAATGCCATGGGATGCGGGTGCAGCAGTTGTGTATTCTCATTTGACAGCGGCAGAGCACCTGTGCCGGCATGCTGTACGGGGACGATGGCCAAGAGCCGGACAGGAGAACCAAGGCCATGCCGCAGTTCTGGCCGTTGTCAACTCTCACGTGTCGTAATACCGTTAGAGTTTGCCCTGCCCAGACATCCAACGGGCTACTCTCGTGTGGACGCAGCTTCAGACACCGCATCGTAGCACCGATCCTCGAGCATGGGGCCAGAAATGCTGCACCTAGTCTGTGCGCTGCTCTGTCCGCCACAAGATGAGCTTCTGGTCGAATCCTCCGCTGATCATCCATTCCTCACTGCCACGTCCTGCGCTGTCAACGTGGCCGGCCCATACGCATCGTATCTTCGATGCCCCCTCGTGGCCTTTCAAAGACGCAATGATCTTACCCGTGCTTCTTTCGATGCCCCTCACCACTCCATCATCAGAGTTGACCCACACACCACTACCATCCGGCCTCCATGCCAATGCAGGAGTTGAGTACGGCGTCTGAGGAGCGAGGGTCGAGCAGTGTATCAGGATTGCGGCCGACTCGCGATCCTGTATGGCCAGCTCTGCGCGTGCTTGAGATGCCTGGGTGGGTGCTGTAGGGTCCCGCCAATCTAGCATAGCCGCAGATGTCACGTTACTTCCAGGGCTAACCGTTGAGACAGGAACCTCCGCCTCGGCATCAGCTGGCGGCACGAGGAGACGGACAATCATGACCTTCATGTGCGGCACAGCCGAGGTTGCAACGGCCAGAAGAAAAGGGTCCGTAGGACACAATGCAATGCTTGATGGTGTAAAGGCAATCCAAGCGTTGGAGTGCGGCGCCAGGTTTTGTTTCCCAAGCAGCTGAAGCGTACCCGGCCGATCTGCCGAAGCATCTCGGACCGGATCCGGTAGGGAATAGTAGTACAGGAAAGTGGAATCTCGGCGCGTCAAGATGAGGACAGGCTTGGCAGTCTCGGGATGCTTGATCATTAGCATCGCTTCCGGATTTGTGGGTAGAGTTAGTGAAGCCATCGGCCCACCCAACGTAGGTGGCCCGCTCCCTGAAGTCGTGGTGCAGTATAGTAAAACCTTGGCATCCCAACCAGCAGTTGCAACCCAATTAACCTCAGCGTCCTCTTGGGCAATGACCTTGACGACGTATTTTGAGTGGTCTCTTCGCTCATCCAAAATGGTGTCCGTTTTGGAATCGTACAGCACAATCTTCCCGGACATACTTGATGCAAGCAGATAACGCTGGCCGAGAGTAACGTATGAAAGAATTGGCGAGTCCTGCAAACTGGTGCATGAGCGATATACTTCAAAGGATGCTCCAGTAGGAGAGAGCATATGGAGTCGGCGATCCGCGGACGTTGCAAGTACGAGCGGCTCAGCCTTTTCGCCATTAGCCTCGAGCATCTCCACGGATGCACTCAGTATGTTCGATGTCGTCGGGGTCTGCAGCATAATGGGCGTCGATGGAGCTTGATTCATCAGCCGATATCTGCGTGGCCAGTCCCATAGCGGCTGGATGTACCTGGAGATTGCCAGCCGGTGCTGGCATCGCTGATGCCCAGCTTTTCGAAATTCACGCTCAGGTCAAACGTCTTCTTCTCTTGCAAAACCTTTTCAATCGTCAGGTCCCCTTTTGACACGGTGCCTGCATCGGAAGGCAGGTCTGCCTCTTTGAGGAAGGCCGCCAGAGTCTACGCGCCCGGAATCCGAGTCAGTCATTGTCTGAGTTCCCAAAGGCAACCATCGTGCCTATGCACTTTCATCCATATACGATCAAGTTCATTGACGAACGAAGTGAATCAGACATCAAAGAAGAGGCAAGTCGGAACCCATCGGCGGGATAATTGGAGGATGTTGTCGGCTAAGGTGCACGATGTAGGCGCAGGAAAAAGCAACGAGCCGCACATTACCTCGGTGTAGTCATTGGTGCGGAGGAAGCGCGCGACAAGAATCTCAGGCGGGTCCATGTTTGGAGCTTGAACGCTGAGAGAGAGATGTGAGGGGGAAGAAATACGTCCGTACGATGGCTTGGCCGAGTGTCGTCGAGTCGGTCGTGAAGTCATCGCGAACCGATCACGTGACGGCCCCCTAGGCGCCCGGACCCCTTGAACGGCTTCTCGCATTCCGCCCGACGCGACTCTCCGACGCGTCCAGATCTCCGTCGTGTACCTATCCGTACCATCCAGCTCGTTCTCCTCGATGTCAATGCAACATCCTTTGTCCGACGGAGACTGAGAGACATGCTCACACAAGCGGCAGACACTCGAGCAAGCGATGCCACCAAAGTCAGCGCTAACTATCCCTCAACGAGCGATCCGACGCTGTGTTGAAACAGCTCTGCCCGACGTCCGAGAGACTTTGCCGACCATTGGCGCTTCACGCGGGAGATTGAGTGCGTGTCTCTCACGTGATATCAGCTCTCCTGCCGGTCTGGAGCGGCTGAAGGATCGCTCATGTGCGACGGACGATGAAGTCAAACCAACAGTGTCGTTCGCTAACTTACGAAAGTCGACAAGAGGACCAGAACGTGCGGGGGAAGCCGTTTGCTCGTGGGCGCGGCGCCGGTCACCTTTCCTGCGAATGTATGCAACGGTCCTAGGCTAAGCCTTATGTCTCTCTAGAGGGAGACTGCTGCCAGACTACGCCTCTTGCGTGGAAGTCTGTTCCGGGTCGGCAACCTGACACTACAGTAGTCGTCGCAGCCGCTGCTCATCACCCTACCCTGCAGGACCAGCACATCCCGCGAGTATCCCCTCTTTCTCTACCTCGTCGCATTCCACAAATTCGTCGCCCGACGCCCATAATGTCGACAAGTTACTCGTCTGGTAGCGAGTCGCTCGAAGTAGACTCTGCTATCGGAGACCGCGATTCTGCTATTGGGGGAGAATCGGCATCGCGAACGACCTCTCTCACGCCGTCAATACTTGATTACCGCTACGAGAACGGCCGGCGGTATCATGCGTACATGGACGGGACATACCACTTGCCGAATGACGATATCGAGGCCGACCGGCTTGATTTGCAGCATCACCTCTTCCGCCTGACCACCGGTGGGCCCTTATTCCTCGCGCCCATCGACAAAACCAGCATTCACAACGTCCTCGATGTCGGCTGCGGCACGGGCATAGTGAGTCTCCGTCCTGCGCATGCCGCCCCATTGTATGCGCTGACCGTGAATTGAATGCCTTCAGTGGAGCATGGACTTTGCAGACGAGTTTCCGAACGCCAATGTTCTTGGAATAGACCTCAGTCCGATCCAGCCGACTGAGATACCGCCAAATTGCAGTTTTCTCGTTGACAATGCCGAGGCCGAATGGGCGCACGACAGGACGTTTGACTTGATCCACTCGCGTGCCATGTGCGCCGGCATCAAGAATTGGCCCAAGTACATCCGGCAAGCTTATGAGAATCTGACTCCTGGCGGCTGGCTCGAGTTGCAAGAAGTGTCGGTGCCGCCAAGATGTGATGACGGCAGCGCTCCAGCGGACTCATCGATCATGTATTGCTCTAACACGCTTGCCAAAGCCGCGGCTGTAGCCGGCCTCAACATGAAAGCGCCGGCGCAATTCAAGGACTGGCTCAAAGAGGCAGGGTTTGTGGACATCCACATCAAGCGCTACAAGTGGCCCATTGGACCTTGGGCCAAAGGAAGCAAAGAAAAGACGTTAGGCCGCTGGGCCCTCCAAGACTGTTTGGACGCCCTACAGGGCGGTACTCTCGGGCTCTTCACCCGAGTGTTGGGCTGGAGCGTGGAAGAAGTGGAAACGCTGCTGTCAGAAGTGCGAAAGGAGATGAAGGGCGAGAAGTCGCATTGCTACATGCCAGTGTGAGTACCGTCCTGCTTTCTCCAGGGGTCGTCAATGAGACCGGTCGGCTAACCATGGGCTCACCTCACCCAGCTCCTTCACATATGCCAGGAAGCCTCTGCAAAGTGACGAGACGGTGTCAAGCTCGGCGGCAGCGCTTGTACTCGCCGAGGAATCGCCTCCATTGGCCGCCGCCGACGAGGGTGCCGCGCCCGTCGTGCAATCCCACGTGTCCCTCGAGGATGGCCTGGGCGAAGGGGAATCGGAAACTATCGCTACCCCGGATCACTCCAAGCGGCAAGCCGCATCTCCGAGTGTCGAGGCTGAAAAGTCTTCTGCAGGAGCCCAAAGTCAAACTCCAAACCTGGGAGCGCGCCGAGCAGGAAAAGATCAGCATGAAGCAGCAGCAGCAGCAGCAGCGGAGAAACTAATGTAAGGTTGCGCATCGGCATCGGCTGGCATGCCGGGTTCTTGTTCCGGCTTGGATTCCTTCGGTCTCGTGTCGGGAGATTTTGGGGTCCGTTATGCAGGTGGTCAAATGGTTTTCAACTCTCTGCTGCAAAACCTCTTCTCCGTACCAAAGGACCAAGGAGCAGCAGCATTGGCATACAGTAGGGGCATCATTGGCAACGGTCAGTCAGGACAAGCCCGACGATATCCGTGGATACAACAGTACCCTCTCCGTAGCACACGCAAGTAATCTTCAGGCCGTTTTCATGTCTCCAGCTGTCGTGCCAGCGTGCGTAGTGCAGCAGATCTTCCATACGTACGTACGTGCACCCCGGCCCGAGCCCTGTCACGCCCAACCAGCTGCGGAGCAAGGCGCTCAGAAGGGGAGCAGAAAGCCTTCATCAGACAGCCCGGCTCCAAGATAAGGATTCTTCACGCCGGCGCTTCCCTCCAGCCGGGGACAGCCATGCGCCAAGCCGGGCCGCCAACGTCCCACAGCCGCGATCTCTGTCGGCCGCGCAGAATCACACCATCGAGTTGCTTGCTTGCTTGCCTGTTGCTGCCGCTGTTGTGAGATGAGGGGCACGCCGAAAAAGAAGAAGAAGAGAAAGAAGAAGAAGGAGAAGAAGAAGCAGAAGAGGCAGAAGATGAGGACAGAAGACTCCACATTGACGGAATCCCATGTGGGCCAATGTGGCATGTCCCGATCATTGTACCGAATGCGTACAAGAGGGAGACCCGCAAGCAAGCGACTGACGACAAGCGGCAAGCGCACCCCTACGTTAACTACGTTAACTTACCCACCGCCCTATCAACGCGCGCGCTTCCACGTACAACCGACCAGCATCCTCGCACATACATCGCCAGCAGAAACAAGCGGTCAAGCCCTCCATGAGCCGCGGTAGCAAAAAAATAAAAAATCTAAAAAATCCGCAATGTGCTGTACCTAACAGGTAGAGACAAAAAGCTCTTCGAAGCTCCCCGCCATATGATGACTGCTGGGGTCAGGGTTCGGGAGGAGGCAGCGTCGGCTCGATTCCCGGATTCCGGTCGGGTGGCTGCGTGAAGCGGTTTGCTGCTGCTGCTGCTGATGATGTCGCGGATACGGCCAACGTTGATGCCACACGACCGCGACAGTCACGGTTGTGGTAACGTTATGTGTGCATCGTGGAGACCTGGTCTCGGATTCGACGGCTGTTGACGCACCAGATCGAGGGGCGGTTGCTGCATCGTGTGTTGCGCTCCAGCTGCGACACCCCGTTCGTTCAGTCCCATATCGAGCCGCAACGACAGCATCCCAATCCAACCCAATCCAATCCAGTCCAATCCAATCCAGTCCAATCCAATCCAATCCAATCCACAGAACCAGCCCCGTCTCCAGCCAGCAGCGGCCGAACCGAATGGCAGAGAACTGACGAAAGCCGAGCGACAACATGCACCCTCCAGCTTCCATCCAGAAACACCTGCATGGCGGCGCGCAACATCTGCACGCACGCACGCACGCTTGCCCGCCCGGCCGATTGCTGCCGTCGTTAGCTTCCAGCTTGTTCAGGGCCCCGAGCCCAGGCGCAGGCCAACGAAAGGGTTGGCATGAGGAGCGGATGTTCCGGAGACGAATGAGAGACGCCGAGGCGATGAGATCGGGGACGGCCGCGTCTGCTGTGCAGGTCGTTGTGTGAGGTTGTCTTCCTCCACTGGCCTGCAGGTTGACACGTCCGGCTGTCGGTCCTCGTCCTGTTGGGCCAGTCGATTTCACCATCGGCGCGCCACGCACCTCGACCTGGCTTCTTTGAACTGCGAGGCCCGAGAGCTGAGCTGCGATGCGGGTGAGCGTATTCGTGGGCGTGGTGTGCCATGGCGGTGTCAATCGAGTCCTGGATCCTGTGGATATGCTGGCCGGGGAATATGCACCAATGACTCCATGTCTCCTGGCGCAATCCGCATATGCACGCCATGCACGCTACGTAAGCCTAGACTACAGTAGTGGGAGATCACACACCCTTTATCTGAGCCCCATTCTTCACGCGTGTGTCGACTTCCCCGAGATTTCATGCACGATTTGATTGGCCAAACGAGTCGGACATTTCTGACAACTTGCCGTTTCGATTGTTCTATCTGAATGAGCTGTTCGAAAAACCTCCTGCTCCTTCAAAACGCCGTTTCTTGCACTCTACCGATACTTTTTATGGCCTTCTTTTACCTGTTTTCCCAAGGTCGCAAAAGGGGTGGGTAGATTAGCCGCAGGAGAACCAGGATCAAGTGGGGATCCAGTTCATGCTGTGACGTCCAAGGGCCGGGTCGACGATGCGGGGCGTTATGGGAGTCGGCACGCCGAAGACTGAGCGTGCGTCGTCTGTGACTTGTGGCTGACGCTGCTGTCCCTCACCTGCATCGGTCTTCGGGCCAGATGGCGCAGACTTGGCCTTCCCTGCAGACACCTCGCCCGATGCCGAGTCAGGACGACACTCTGATGCGTTGTGACGATGCAGCAGCTCCAGCGTCAGAGCCTTTGCCCGTCTCAATCGAATGATGGGCCGTCAAAGACTGGATCCTTCTTCGCTGGAGACCGCCGCGCCGTCTACCTTCGAACCGCTGTGGCCGGACATGGTGACAGCAATTTCGTGAATACGAAGTTGCATGGTCCGGAGGTATATGATATATGACGCGAAGCTCTCTCCCTCGACAGGGGCTCTAAGGACCTCGAAGACTGGGCCAGCGTTACGGAAGCTCTCGTAAAGATCTTTCGCAAGGTCTCTATCCCCTGACACATTCCTAGCGACTCTGCCGAATCTACTGGTGTAGGCGGTGATGTTAAAGTTCAAGTCCGCAGCATCTTCCATCTGAAATCTAATTGCCTGGAGCGTCTTCTCCGCAATCTCGGTCGGCATGGCGAATCGCTTCCGGAGCGACGTGCACCATGCCTCCGCTGTATCGTGCCTCAGAACCGATCTCTCAGTATCGTTGAGCTCGCCAAGGTACCACTCGAGGGCGTCACCGCGCAGACACTGAAGAACGTTCACAGGCCTAGAGAGGTTTTCCTCTTGGACGCGGGTGATGAAGAGGTTCACGTCTTTGAATTCCGTTTTGGAGCCTTCGACAACGCGCACACCTTGACCAGATTGGCCGGGATTGAAGGTGCCAATATCATCCGGCCCAGCGATCGGTTGTCTGTCCCTAAGCTTGTCAAGCTCTTTGTCGATCTGGCTAAGCCTCAAAAGCTCAGGCTCGCTCGTATTGTTGGCCATCGTGGGCTCCCTGGGTCCGCATTTGGCCTTGCCTTGTGGCGGAACTTCTGGAGGGTGTGACTGCAGCGGCTTGCGTTGCTTATCGAGCTTTTCAAGCTCCTTGTTGATCTGGCTGAGCCTCAAAAGTTCGGGCTCTTCCGTATGGCTGGCCTTCGGGGTTGCAGACCTATTTTTCGGTTCACGATTGGCTTCTGCGGGGCGCTCGCTCTTCCTTGAGCCCGGAGACACTGGATGGACGTACTGTAGCGGGGTTTGGCCATCCCTGAGCTTGTCGAGCTCTCTGTTGATTTGGCTAACGCTCAGAAGTTCAGGCTCTTTCGTGGGTTTGGATACCGTGGGAAGATGCCTATCTTCCCATTTGGTCTTGGCTTGGAGCGGAGTTCCTGAAGAGTGGAGCTGCGGCGGCTTGCATGCTTCCATGAGCTTATCGAGCTCCCTGTCGATCTGGCTGAGCCTCAGCAGCTCAGGCTCTTTCGTGGAACTGGCAGCCGTAGGTGCATGCCTCTCTTCCTGTCTGACCTTGTCTTGTTCTGGAAGCTCGTCCTCCGTGTACTTCTTACAGGGAGTCTGAACTGAAGGAGTACCAGGTACAAGGAAGTTCCCAGAATCATGGCCGCTTGATGCCAAATCATTATAAGCGGTAGTTGTGGATGGTTCCCCGGTCTCAGGCAAATCTGAGGTCGGCAAGGGGTTCAACGCGCGTTTTTGTTCGAGCAGGCGTTCTTTATGTGCCACCGTTTCTTCGATATCCTCTGGAGAAAGTAAATCTCTCCATCGGCGCACATTGGTCGTTTCTGGTTCTTCCACGGGCGAGGGGCTCACTTGAACCTTCTTTGCAGGTACCAGGGATTCCACTTTCTTGGACTTCCCGGTCTCGTCCGTCTTCATCATCCCGGGAAGGGGCCCTAACAAGGCCGCTGTCCCATTAATCGACTTTGGTTCTGCTTCAGTTGGGACCGGACTGAGTTTTACAGATCCTGGGGGTGCAGAGAAGTTGGATGTAGCGCCCTGGGGAATGGAGGGGGCGGACGTCGAGGCAGAGCATGCCTTCATAATGCCCTGAACATCGGTAACTTCAGTCGGAGCAAGAGAACACTGCGCAAGAGCAGAAAGTTTCATGCTACCATTCCCGCCGAACAGACTCGGTACATTGTTTGACTGCAAGATTCCAGGCGGGAGCGAGTACTTCTGGCCAAACAGGAAACCAGTGTGATTATCAGAAGCCGACTCTTTGATGTCCCTGGTCGACCCGGCCGCGCGCAAAGGTCTTGAATCCGTAGCAGATGGCTGGTCTTCAACGCCATTCAGTGGTTGTTTAGGCGGGACTTTGACATAGTCTACTACGATCTCACGAATCCGGGCATCTTCATACTTTTCAAGTCTGAGTTCTTCGGACGAATGTAGACTGTACTGGATTGGCTTGTCGAGCCGAAAGATGTCGTCCCCCATATTTTGGTGCAGCTCTGAGGTCAGGTAAGAGAGTCTTGCGTCCTGCGGCTTGTCCGGCGGCGCCATGTTGAAGGTCCTGTCAGCTGCATGTGTAGATCAGTCTGCTCTCGAGAATACGTGGTGGTATCAGTGAATACATGCCGTCAATTCTAGTCCGCGAGTGCTAGTAGATGAGATTCCTCGTGGGGTGTTGATGGTGCGAGGGTTGACGGGAGCAGGCAAACTTTGTTGACACGGAGCTATGGCCAGCGAGTCGCATAGATCCTTATCGATAAACCCAAGCGCGATTCGGAGCTCGGGGGATGAGCCGGACGCGCCGACATCTCGTCCCGAACCGTCACCCCGGGGGAAACTTCTTGTCCAACAATCCGCACGCCTACGCACCGTCTTCGACACCTCCTCTACCATGTCCACCACCGGCCCTCTCGCGCCCTCAATGCGCGCCCTAACACGCACCCTTCACCGTTCAACCCATCACCCGCGGCCCCAATGCCTCGCAAGCGCCTCTACTCCCTCATCCAACTCCCGCCGCCACGCCTCCACCGAAGCCCTCCCCCGCGTCGCCCAATCCTCCTTCTGGCACGCCATCGTCCCCCGCTTTTTGCGCCCCTCCCCAACCCCGACCAATGCCCCCAGACTCTCCCGCTGGCAGCGCTGGCGACCCGCGAACTGGAGTCCCGCAACCACCTACATCATGCTCGCCATGGTGGTAGGCAGTAACGCGATAAACTTTCTACAGTTGAGGCGGGAGACGGCGGATTTCCAAAGGAAGGCAGATGCGAAGATTGCGTTGTTGAAAGAGGTGATTGAGAGGATTGGGCGGGGGGAGGATGTGGATGTGGAGAGGATACTGGGGACGGGAGTAGAGGAGAAGGAGAGGGAGTGGGAGGAAGGTTTGTGGTTTCTGGTTTTCTTCTCACGTGCGGTTGGGAGCTTTGGAATATGTGAGGGCTAATTGTTCTGCAGCGTTGAAGGAAATCGAGGAAGAAGACAAGACTTGGCAGTCGCGCAAGCGTAGGAAAGCTGCGGCTGCTGAGCCGCAAGAATCTGCGTCGGGCGGTTCGGATTCAAAGGCCGTCGCGGCATCGATACCGGAGGCCAAACCCGCATCGGGATCTGGGACAAAAGAGGAAGACAGCGCGGAACGGACAGGACCAGTCGGGTTTTACTGAGCTGGGTATGCTGTTGTAAGATTATGCGGTTGAATCATCGACTTGGCGCGGGTTTCATGTGAAAATGTGGGTTGGCACACAGGATAAAAATACACCAATTGGCAACGATGTCAATACGATCTGCCAACGTTCCTATGTCTTTGTGGCGCATCTGGAAGAGCTCTTGAATCGGCAAGATCGGGATATCCCATGAGTTGGAGCCAAAAGTTCCGTTTGTTTGGATCCGAGCCAGCATGCATGGGTCTGCGTTGGTAGGATTCTCTGATGCCTCGACAGTGACCACTTCTACTAGACTGATGATTGCATCGTTCCAACACCGACACAGCTGCCGATTTGACTCAGGTCGGTACTCAAGCGCAAGCCAGTCAAGGCAAATGTGCCAGCCATCAATGAATCCTATCCGAACCACGAGCAGGTGCAACAAAAAGTCAGACATTCAGCTGAAGCCAAGAACCCATCCAAGGCATGAACAAGATCATCATATCAATCGCCGTCCTTAGAAGCAAATCCTATGATGATCAGATCCTACAGGGACTAAATCCTAAGATCCCTAAGCTACATAGCCTCATGGCAACAAATTCTCAGTCTGGTGCTCCCCCGTTCCTGCAGATCCCGCATTCCTGGCGGGTGTTGGTGCTCTGCAGATGCATGTTTCAGACGCTTTGCGGCGGATCGGTGGATCCTGGCTGTGGAACTGCCTTGACATTACTGTCTGCTTTCGGCGTCTGCCACCGACCTGGGTAGTCGCGATGTCGTGTAAGTTGGTCACATCTCTGAGGTGAGGTTTAGGCCACCCATGGTATACGAGACCTCGGGTCCTCCATTGCGCCGCAGCCGATGGGCGCATGGAGGCAGTGCTCTTGGTTCCTGCTAGACGATCGACTCCGCTTGTCGAAGCATTGTTCGTTTCGGAGGCGCAATATCGCGGCTGGGGAGTCCAGCAGCGGAGGGTGGACTTCTGGCGAACATCGAAGAAAGCTGCACTCGCTCTATGTTGGCGTCGTGTTTCACATGGCTAACAAATCCGGGTTCGAAGAGGTTCCGAACTCAACCAGAAAGCTCATCCTCGATCTTCAGAACCTCATCTGGCAAAACTTCCACGTCGTCTTGAGTCAACAAGGGAACCGATCTTTCGATATCGCCGACGACTTCCTCAAGCCCCTGCACAAGGGCGTTGATTTCCGCTCGTTGTGCCAAGATTTCGTCCCTGAGGGTCGAGTTGGCGGCTTGTGTTTCGGAAAGTTGTGACTCCAACGCCGTCTTGTGATTGGAGAGAAAGGGCATCAGATGCGCGATGGTCAGGGCTTCGGGAGGCAGAGTGTGGGGTCTGAAGGATGAAGTCAGCCATCGGATCCCGACATTGACTGTGGCGTATTTGCTCACGGTGTTGGAGGCTCAACAGGACCGCCATTGGCCTCGGATTCGGCGCGCTCTTTGCGCTTCTTCGCGTCTGCTATCAGGACATCGAGGGAATTCAGCGATGGTATGACGGATCGAGATGCGAGGACGTTGTCGAACTCGGCCTGTAGACGTAGTCGTTAGCAATGACACAGATCGGTTGAACCAGCCAAGAACAAGGCGCCTGTCGACGAAGCTTCACAGACCCAACGAATGATTCTGCAACCTCGCCGGTGAGACATGACTTACCTTGGCAGCTGTCCTAATCCTCGTCGTGAAATCCCTCCACAGCATGTCCATGCCCTGGGCGACATACTGCGCGGGCGTCGGGAAGCAGGCGGCAAAGCTGGAGTAGGAGCAGCGCTTCACGGTCGCGTCGAGCGCATTCGCAAACACGTTCTGCAGTGCCGTCGCGCGCGGGCCGGGGGATTCGGCCAGAGGGGGAGGCTGTGCGGGCGAAGGTGAGCGCGAGGGTGGGCCGTCGGGGTGATCTGTGGTGGTCGCGGGCATCTTCGCGCTCCTGCGCAGGTAGCAAAAGAAGCTTTTTCGGTTTCGGGTGGTTGAAAGATTGGGGTCTGCAAGGACTCTCAGCTCTCAGCTAAAAGGTTGTTTACCGGGGGGTTTGTTGTCGGCGTTGTCGGCGTTGTCGGCGTTGTCCGTGTTGTCGGACGGAGGTGAGGGCCGTGAGAGGGTGCGCTAGGCAAAGTATGTACGGACCGAGGCTTGGCCATCCGGTGCGAGCCGAGAGACCTGCGACCCTGCGACCTCTGGACTGTTGTTGTTGTTGCTCCCTCACAGACAACACAGACAACACTCATCAGACTCGAGACGAGCACGACGGGAACCCCGGCCTGAACACCCCCTCTCCCTCCCCTCCCCTCCTCCATCCCCGTCCATCTGCCGGCTGTCGGGCCTATCACGTATTATCGCTGCTGTTGCAACCTCGTATTATTAGAAGCAAAGAAATCAAAGGGGCCAACCAAGCGACAATGCGATCCAACACCGGCCTAGTGCGCGGATCAGCCCAACCACGGGCCTTGAGGTTGTCGAGGCGAAGGATTGGAAAAAGAAGGCAGAAGCTTGTCGGCTCCACGGCATCGCCCCATTGCTGAAGCCTAAGTGCCGTGATCGTGACCTTGGGCTGTGCCGGCCGGGATGGATGGATATAAGCTGTAGGCTTGCCCAGTCCGCCTTGTGAGACATCCCATCAGCCCTTCATCTCGAAAAGCAAGGAGGCCGGCAGCAAGACGCATGCACCAGTCCTTACCACGCGCCATTCATTCGTTACAGTCTTCCTCGAGCCAGATATAAGAGATATAGTCCATCCCACACAGCCGTCCCTCCTTAGTCCATCCAATAGGCCAGGAATTCTCTGAGAAGACCGATATGGAGACCGTCAAAGAAGAAGTGAGTCGTCGTCGTTTCAGACCAGAAGTGATCCGGGCTAATCGAAACCTTCAGCCCATGTACCAAATCACTTCCGAGGCGAAGCTACCTCTGCTGGACAGCCCATCAATCGTCATGGCCAAGACGCCGCTGCTGAGAATCATCATTCCCACTGCAAGAAAAGCGGAAATTCTGGACGAAGAGTCTCAGCTCTCTGCTTTCACGCCATGCCTCCGCTGGGCCCGGATGATCATGCTGCTTGTTGGCATACTCATCCTTTGCTGGGTGATATGGATGGCAATCTCGCTGTCGCCGAACATGGTGCATCGATGAGCGGTTGCGCTTAGAGATCAGCTGCCCTGATCTTTACGAACCATTTCTTTTGCTGGCCGAAACACCATGACGACTACGACTTTTCCATGTCTACGCTGTCTCTCCGATACCAGGAAGTGCTGCGGTGTGCATATCAGCATCCGAGTACAAGGGTCACTTCCACCAAAGACCATGATTAGAACGCACTCCACGCGGATGAACTATCCGAGAGGATCGACATAGGACGCGCAAGTCGCGCGGTTCGTGGAGCATGCGTAGTGGCTTCGTGGAGGCTTGCCTGGAATGATTGAGCCAGGCTGAAGGATCGGAGGCGAATGGAATCACTTGGGAAGAGCTTTGGGTTAATTCCACACGAAGCGGCTTGAGAGGGCGTGTCTGAATCTTTCTGTAGCTTCGGCTTTCCTGCTCTCAGTTTCTGCGAGTTTCCGCAATGATGTCGCGGGCTACTGCGGCCAAAAACAGACTAGCGTCATTTCCCGTTTGTATTCCTTCCACATACGCGTGCGCTTCCTGCACCTCAACCTCTTCTCCTTCTCGGCACCGCCGACCTCCTCTGTTAGTCTCAGTACTTCATCAATGCGACACTCGACTGCGTAGATCTCTGCTCGCCAAAAAGTTTGTATCATCCCTCCCCTCCTGTCTTCGCCTTTCCAACTGTCTTCGACTTTACATCTGTCTCAAGCCGACGCCGGCTCAACTGCTACCAACGTTGTGTACTTGTCGCCGCCACCTACTGTGTCTACATTCGCGTCACTTTATCAGCTTTTGCTAGCTTCAGCCATACTACCAACAGGTTCTACTGATTATCGCAGCGTCCCGCGTGGCTCCATCGTAGTCATAACAAAACGACCCGCTCCCGACGAATCGCCAAGATCTTCCCCACCGCGACCATGGCGCACTACTGGAACAAACCCAAGGAAATCCAGGCGATCTGGACCTACTGCGAGAGCTGTGACTTCAAGCTCAAGACAAAGGACTGGCAGAGTCATCAGCACGGCAAGAAGCACAAGAAGGCCGCTGAGGCCAAAGCTGCCGAGGGCAACACGCAGAAGGCAGCCCCCGCCCAGAACGGCAATGGCAAGAAGGCCGACAGCGGCTGGGACATCACAGAGCCGGTCGGATCCTGGGGCGACGAGGCAAACGTTGCGGCTGAGGCTGCTGCCGACGAGGACAATGAGGGCTGGGGCGTAAGCAACGGCCACGGTGGCAGTGGCTGCCACTTCTGCAAGCAACATGGCCACTTCGCTCGCGAGTGCCCCAACAGGCCAGCTCGTGGTGCGGGTGGCGCTGGTGGAGATGATGGTTGCTTCAACTGCGGCCAGACGGGCCATCGCAAGGCCGACTGCACGGAGCCGCGCGCCATCAAGTGCAACAACTGCCAGCAGCTGGGTCATATGTCCCGCGAGTGTCCCTCCAAGGCCGATGCTGGACCAGACCCGAACCAGGTGTGCTTCAACTGTGGCGAGTCCGGCCACCGCAAGGGTGACTGTCAGAACGAACGCCGTACCCAGTGCCGTGTAAGTACTCTCTCGCGGCCCTTCCATCACGCATTACTGATCATGTATGCCACAGAACTGTGACCAGTGGGGCCACATCTCGAAGAACTGTGACCAGCCGTTCGACCGTGCCAAGATCAAGGCTAAGACCAAGTGCAACAACTGCCAGCAGCGTAAGAAACCCCGAAGACCTTTGTTTACCCATTACTATACTGACGAAATGGGATTGCAGTTGGCCACTACTCTAAGGAGTGCACGAACCCTGCCGCTGAGGCTTCTGGTGGCTGGGACTCTGAGGCTGCTGGTGGATGGGGCTCCGGCCCTGGTGAGACCGTCAGTACCTGGGACTCTGAGGCTGCTGGTGGTGCCACGAGTGGTTGGGACTCCGCCCCTGCTGGTGGTGCCACAAGTGGTTGGGACACTGGCGCTGCCGGTGGTGGTGGCGGAGCTTCCTGGGACGACAACGCTGGAGCTGGCGCTGGCGTCCTCGGTGGCTGGAACGCCCCTTCTGATGGGGGCGGTTTGGCCCGCTGGTAAATGACGACATCAGGGCTCCTATCCGGCTCTCAAGATCGCCTCCACTACTGGCTCAGTGCCCCTGTGGTCTGAACGCGGTGTAGTGGCTAGTACTTCTGCTTCTTTGCTGTACCTCAGGTAGCTCCCTCTCGACTTGCTCGACAGGCGAGACGGCCTCGAACAGCCCTGGCAGAATACAATCTTTCTGCGATGTGTCTCTCGCCGACCTTTTCCAGTGATATGCTCATCTTCACCTCCCCATTGATCTCACAGCACTGATCTCGCCAGCCCACTGATATTGGCATCACATTAAAAAACCTCACTCGAGGGAATGTTTCGTTCTCTATTAGGGTACCCTTATCTATCGCGAGTTACTCTACTTCCTCTCCCCTCAAATTTGTTCCTAGTACTCCCGCGCCAGCTTCTAATTCCATAGTCACTATGGCATCATGACTTCTGACCCATGATCAAGGGAAGCAAAAATGTCATCAGGCCAAGATTTCGCTTATAACGTGACGATTGGGGCTCCTACAATGCAGAAGCCGGGTATATAATGGCGCAACCTCTCTACGCTCTCTGTCGCACGGGCAGTCCTTCGTGGAAGTTGGCCGGACTTTTATCTTTACATCTACATACATGACTTTCAGCTCATCACCAGGTGCCTGGGCCAAACATCTCGTTATACCAGGCGATATTCGGTGGTTGCGGTGATGATCTTTCTGGATGATGTTGTTCACTGTTCTTCGGTGATGCTTTTGGTCAACACCGGGGAGTGTGGAGATGATAGACTATATTGTTCGTGGTCAGAGTAACAGGTGACGAGGCAGTGGTGGCAATAACGCTGTCAACCAGGCAGGAAGTTTTCCATACAATTTCCTGTTTCAGGGGGCGCCGCTTCAGTGCAAGGCCAGGTAGTTTGGAAAGAGAGAGTTCAGCTTGCTGGCTCGCGCTTTTATGTCAAGATTTGGAGAGTCGGTCCAATTGGACCCTGTGACTGGGTAGTGAAGTTGAGACTTGACGATGGTGATGCTGTTTAGTATCTCCTCGTCATCTCGTCATGGAAGCCACCAGAAAGCTATCCGTCGACTGTTCTCCGCTTATCAGCGCCGGCAAAGGGTAAAATCCAAATTCTTCTGTTTGCGCTCCAGCTTGGAGTCAGACCGAGTTCTTGGTTCAGCAATCACGTGTCATTGTCCGTCAGAGAGTCTGGAAAGCCGCAGAAACGTCATCCTCCGTCCGCACTCAGCGCACTCCGCCGCCATCTTCAATCTAGCTGAGCTTCTCGTCACCATCACGGTCATCCGAGATATATCGAGCACCCTCGAGCTTGCTCGAATATCTGTTCATCGTCTGCAGTCTTCTAAAATCTTGCTTTCGGGTCACTTCACTACCTTGCCGTGGCAACACTTCATCCACTTTCTACAACCTTCGACCCGGAAACAAAAAGATCGTTATTCTCCCATCATCAAACTCCTGCGCCATCTTGTCGTCGCAGCCATATCGCCGTCATTACACTTTGGTGCCTGTACAGTACGGCAACATGACCACAGTCCAGGATCAGGTGTTGCACACAGCGGAAATGTCTACTTTGATCGAGGTTGATTCGGAGGCAGGAGGCCAGAAGAAGGTCTTGGAGGAAGTGGCAAAGTATGGTCCACTGCCTCCCGGTTGGGCAGCTTGCTGCAAACATGATGATGAGCCGGTGCTGTACTGTTTCGGGAATCAAGAGTTAATCCCAGGGACGCACGAATTCGCTATCGCTCACCACCCAGTAAGCACATCTGTCAAACGAGCAGCCTGAACATCACGACTGATCAACCATCAGAATTCTCCGAAAGCTCATAACTACTTCTCCGAACCCCGTTCGGTAGAGGAGCCGTCGACCTTCAAAGACCGCCCAATTGAGCTTGAGACCAGGCTCCGTCGCCCTCCACCGTTGTGTTATATCGCTCATGACTGGCTGTGGACAAGAAGTCCATTTGCCCAAGCGGCCGTCTGGAAGAGTCTTCAAATGATGGCCGTGGCGACTGGGTCGCAATACCCGGATCGTGACGAAGTGGCACGTCTCATACGAGCTCATGTTGTCCAACACCGACAAGAGATGGAGGACTTCGATACAGGCAGAGACGAAGATCTTTTCAAGCATTGCAGCAACGAAAGGTTCCTGGGCGAGATGGCCAGGGCGCTCGGAAGATCAGTCATCGTGGCCCAGCAGGTGGGCTCTGACCACGAAGACTGGCCTGTGGTGGACAGCCGGCACAGAACGTACAGACCCGTGTACTTTAGGTGGTTGGCAGCACCCTTCCAAGACATCCATCCGCCAGTGTTCATAGGCAGATTCAAAGGAAGCTGGTACGCCCTCCGAGCGCGCGACGCGGAAACTTACCAAGTCATCTCATCCAAGCAAGCCGACTTTGAAGCCGTCTGGCACCACCTCGTCAACCGAGGCCTGAACATCACTCTTGACGGGTTACTGAGGATCCTCGCGTACGTCCGCCAGACCTTCTCAGGTAATCCCGATATCAGATACTACGACAGCTATATCTTGAAGGTGGCAAAGCGCGCTGTTGGCTCTGGGCCTCTGCGCAATGAAGGCTCGTATGTCGTTGACGCGAACTGGCTCCGTCGAGCTTTCATGGTGACAGAGAACAAGACTGCCCGCTCTTTTGCAGTGCTGCACGAGGAACTGTGGCAAAGCCGTGTCCGACTAGATGAGAAGGGGGATGAACTTGACGACTCCCACGAGCTCGGTGCAGAGCCGACTTGGGAGGACAAGAAGATACTGGCCGAACTGGGCCGCGATTGGGAATGCCGGAAAAAGTCCACCGATGACATCTTTGACCTGAAGAAATTCAAGCTGGTAAGCCAAACCTCGGATGCAAAATTTCGCTGGGGGCAAACGCTAACCTCCTTCAGGATGGATTCAGCTACCAGCCACCTTCTGAGCTCCCATCCACGAGCGACGTCTACGATCATTTCACCGATCCCGCTGAGCCAGTACGGTCCAACTGTTCCCTATTGCGCCAATCGATGGGGTTCTCTGTTCCATCTTCCTTCTCCGTCGACGAAGAGATGATGGCTTTTGGCGACGGGACCTTTCAGTGGGAGGAAAAGGAGATGATGAAGATTGCTGGATTTTGTAGCTATCTAGGTTGCTACGAGAAACATGAGGTAATCTGATGCATGACTCGTGCTTTGGAAGAAAGCACGCTACCTGACTCATGTGCTTTGGTAATCATGTGATGAAGGACTATAAGGACATTAAGTTACCCCCTTGCTAATACACTCCATTAACGTTCCCTTACTAAATTAGTCTTATCGTCTATATAGACGTTATCGTTTAATATTCAGCCGTAATATCCGTCTAAGATGTAATTACGGATAAGTAATCTACTAGATTTAGTTGTCGAATGAATTCTATATGTTTAATATAATCTAGTACTTTAGTAAGTCCATCGGTAGCTTGTTTAAGCGTACCGATCCATTTAATCTTGATTTTACCTTATACAATAGCTTCCCGAATAAAGTAGAAGCGTACTTGTATATACTTTATACGACTATCGACACTATTAGTTCGTTTGGTAATGTCGATTATAGGTATATTATCCTCGCAGATACTCACGGGAAAGATTTTTCCTCCATAGTTAAGATCCTTAAGGAGGTTACCGATTGTAATACCTTCTTTAGTACTAATCGTGAGCTAGATATACTTAGCTTCTGTAGAAGAAAGAGCTATAATAGTTTAGCGTCCGGATTTCTATAGAATTAGTGTACTAAGTAGTGTAAATAGTATACTACTAGTCGATTTTCGTTCGTCTATATTATTAGCCTATACGGTATCGACGAAGCCGCGGAGATAAAGCTCGTCTAATAATTATTCGCCGCCTATAAATAATAGACCTCGATTCTGTATACTACTAATGTAACGGATGACTTAGTTAATAGCCTTTATGTAGTATTCCGTTAGATTAGTAAGAAATCGTGCTAGAAAGTATATAGCGTATGTAATATTAGGTCTAGTCATTATTACTATCTAGAGGTATTCGCCTACTGCCTTTTAGTAGCGCTTTTTGAGCGCAGGTTAGGCTTCGTATAACTCTAGTGCTTTTTGATATTAATAACGGGCGTCTATAGGAACCTTCGTTATTCGAGAATAATTAATAGTATAATTCTTAACGAGTCGTTATACGTAGGCATCCTATACTACGTGAATAGTTCTATTCCCGCGGTTTCGAATAATTCTTATGCCGAGGTAGTAGTAGATATCGCCGAGCTCGCGTATTTTAAATCGATCTCGTAGTAATTAAGCTATTATTTCGAGTGATTTTTAATCGTGTACGATGATTAGTATGTCATCGACGTAGATGATAATTATACTACTATTATCGTGTTTAAAAGCGCAGATATTATTTAATATCGGCTTAAACTTAAGAGTTTAAAGGAACTTACTAAGTTCTTCGTACTATAATAGTAGCGATTAACGTAGACCGTAGAGTACTCTTAGTAGTAGATAAACCTTACCTCGCTATTTAAATCCGTGTAGTATAACGACGTAGATTTTGCGATTAGTAATTAGAGTATTAAGGAATACTATAATAATATCGTACTGTTTACATTCTAGGCCTTAGTATGCAATCATAACGTATAGTATACGTAGTGTAGTTAGCTTTACTACGGATGTATATGTTTAGTCGTAGTCGTCTTCGCTCTATATATTACCGCGGATAACCCATCGAGCTTTAAAACGGCTAATTTTGCTATTAGCGTTAAGTTTTAGGGTGTATACCTAACGACCGCGAATAACGTTTATACCTTTACTTAGAGAGTCTTTATTAACTAAAAGCTATGTTTTATAGTCTTTTAAACTAGCTATTTCTACTTCCTTAGCTTTTGTCTATTCGGCTGCTTATGGAGTCCTTATAGCTTATTTATAGCTCTTCGGTATAATAACTTTAGACGTCTACTACTCGGTAGAAGCTATAAACGCCGTAATAGTAGTAATAGGTATGTCTTATAGCTAGTATAGTACTCGTTTCTTTATGCGATTTGTATTATAGTTAGGCTTATCTTTAAGACGAACTAGTAGCCTAGTCTATCGCTTTAGTCGTATACTAGTAGCTATGGCTAGTTATGTTCGTTCTGGAGTAACAGGTAGTTATACTTCCGGTAGATCGTTTACGTCGTATTTATTAGCATTAATAATTTCTTGTACTAGATCGAGAGGTTTATCGTCGTCTAGTAGTTTAGGTTATCGTAGTATAAGTGCTACGATATCCCGAGGTACTACACCCCTAGCTACTACACCCCTAGCTATTATACCCCTAGATTGTTCGACTATGTTACGGCGTACTAGAAAGATGTCCCGGAACATAATTATTTCAGATGTTTCGCTATTATACTATTATAGTTCAATTGGAGTGGAATTATGAATAATATGAACATCTTTAGATCGGTAGACTTTCTATTCGCTAGGAACATAGATATTATAGATCGTGCGGCTTTCTTAGCCGATTAGTAAGCTATCCTTACTAGGTATAGTAAATTTATCGCTGCGCACGATCTTATAGTCGTATACGGTAGCTCGGGAGCTAAGCGGTTCGAGGTAGTTTAGTTCTAGTAGTATAGGTTGAATTTTCTACTAGGAATTTATGACTTATTATAGTGACTATCCTTTAAGAGTAGTACTTAGCGTAATATTAAGTAAGTAGACTACGTGCTTTAATACGTATAGCTATAGTGAAGTTAGTATATTAGTATTAAATATTAACTTCCTCGTTAGTATATATATAATATAGTTACTAACTTCTACTTCTCCGTTTTATATAGATAAGTAAGGAGTTATAATCTAGAGCTTAAAGCCTTCGTCTTTAGCGAATTAAACTAATTAGTAACTACCGTATTCGCCGCCGCTATTAATGCGGATAATCTAGATAGTCTTATTATATTACGTTTTTACCTCTCGGATTATATCGCGAATATATATAGTAGAACCCGTCTTTAACTAAGAGTAGAGAACGCGTCGCTAAAGACTAGTAAGATCCGTTCCGAGAGTAAAGTAACGCTCCTTATTAATACCTAGGTATAGTATAGTAATAACATCGACAGCCTATATCGTGTATAGCTTAGGCGGTCGTACTATAGGTATCCGATTATATACGCGTTATACTTATACGCGTCGGTAGATAATACACTCTCGAGGATGTTTAGATAGGTTACCGTTAGCTATAATCTTAATGCGACCTTCAGCGTGGAGTTATACTAGCTTTCGTGGATAAAGATGTCCGAGACGTCGGTACTATACTTTAGTAGTTACTTCGATAGATCGTGGAAGTTTAGATAAGCTAAGCGCTATTAGGTTTATGAATACTAGCGGTCGCTATACTAGTACTAACGATGTTACTATTATAAGTATAGGTAGTCTATTAATACTATCGTAGCACCGTGTAATTATAGTTCCGACATCGTTGTTATCTATAAGTATAAAAAGTACTTGTAAGTTACTACGGTAGTAGACTCCCTTTCGCTTAAGCTATTAAGTTAATATTAAGTTTACTATAAGTCTAGGAACGTATAGAACTTAAGAGAAGTAGATATCTCCGGCTCTATCTCCGCAATTAATTCGAATAATCCTACATACTATAGTATTAATTATACCTTTACCGATACGGATAACCTTAGAGTAAGGCTTATAAGCTACTATGTAGCGAATATCGTTAACTATATAACTTGTAGCCCCCGAATCGATGACGAACTCGCTACTAGTAACTCCGAGTAGGGCTTTCTTACTAGCGCGCTACCCGTCGTCCTCCGTTATAGGTTAAGTACCGGCTAGTCAAGCGTCTTTCTTAGACTACTAAGTAGCTATGAAAAGGCGCTAACCGCCGTACGTCTAAGATAGCGAGATAAGACTATCTAGATCTAGATTATCTATCTATTCGGCGACGTTAGTAGTTTAAGTAGTATTAGATGTATTATTTCTAGTTACTACGTTTCCTTAATTTCCCTACTTTCCTTAATTTCTTTAACCCTTAGGATTGCGCTAATTCTTTAGGCGCTTTTCTTTATACTTGACCTAGTAGTCCTTAGAGAGGTAATTAGTAAGACCGTAGGTTTCGTAAGGTAGAAGAGTCGGTTTATTATCTTTACGAGTGTTACGAGTATTATTACTATAGTTTTGTCGTGTAGAGAGGTAGGTTTATTCAGATATCTAAGTAGTAGCTTCGTCGAGAAGATCGGTAATAAACTTTTCCAGTATAATCTTATCGGACTTATCGATCTTGCTAGTAAGAGCTCGTAATGTATCGCGCTTAGCGGTAGTATAGTATAGGTAGTATAGTGAAACCTATACTAAGAACCGATAGATAGAGTAAGCCTTAGAGATATAGAGCTTAGTTATTTCGAGGTTCTTAAGTTTCGTTTAGTAGAGTTAGTAGAAGGTATCGAGACCTAAGCTATTAAAAGCTAGGTATTTAAATTCGAGGAATATACTATACTCTTCGGATTTACTAATAGTGCCGTAAGTCGTTTTAAGATAGTCCTAGAGGTCTTTACTAGTCTTAAATAAGTAGTAGCTATTAGTAATAGACTGTTTAAGGTTTATAATAATTAGTATGCGGGCTTAGTAAGCCTTCGCTTCGAAGAGCTCTTAGCGTTCTTCGAAGTCGTGTATTTCCTCGCCCGATCGCTTAATAGGTACTTTAGTAGTACTATCGATATACTTCTAGAGTACCTCGCCGCGTATTATAGTTTCTATGATATTAGAGAACCGAGGCTAGTCTTCCTTGCCTTTAAGCTTCTTTAGACTAGGCGTAGAGCGTAGTGTAGTAGTTATTATGGCTATATATAATAGGGTTATTCGAGTATAATACGCTCGGTTTCGAGTCGGATCTATAAGGTTAGTAGATTAGCGATACTCGTAAGCTATCGCGTCTCTAAGGTCTCTTTTTATAATTAAAGGCGCTTTAATTTTGAAGTCGCCTAATAGAGAGCACGCTTCGGTATCGAAGTCGTGTAACTAAGTACGCTCCTATTCTTAGAAGTCGTATAATCGAGTACGCTCCTGTTTTTCGAAGTCGTATAATCGAGTACGCTCCGGTGTCGAAGTCGCCTAATAGAGAATGCGCTTCTTTATCGAAGTCGCTTAATTCGTCGCACGTGTTATACGGTACTAGGAGTATCCTAGGAGTCAAGTCTTATAGCTTAATATAGTCGCTACGTCGTTATAGAGGCGCGGAAAGGGCTTATAACTAGATGATGAAGATTACTAGATTTTGTAGCTATCTAGGTTACTACGAGAAACATGAGGTAATCTGATGTATAACTCGTGCTTTAGAAGAAAGCACGCTACCTGACTCATGTGCTTTGGCAATCATGTGATGAAGGACTACAAGGACATCAAGTAAAGGTCTCCGGTGACTAGTACAGTCTGGAAGCAGTCTTTGGGTACGAGCTTGAGAAAGAGCTTGCTCAACATCAGGCTATTGGGGAGGATGTAGTTGACCGGTTTGTTGATTAATGGATCGGAGTTTTCGCTCAAGGCGGGTGTGATGTTCATTCAACAGCATGGATACGTAGCTGTTACAAGTCAACGAGGTTATCATATGGAGTTTCAGGCAGATGCTTCGGAGAGAGATCGACTTGCCGGTGGAAACCTCCTCTCGTGCACTGCAGATAGCCAACGGAAGTCGGAATCTTGAAGTCACTCAAGAATCACAGAAATCGGTCAGGCAAGACTAGCAATTTTTCTCATTCTGACCGTCGTAGATCTAACTGCGAGACTTGGCTGAGTACCGAGCAAGCAGCTAAGTGATCACCCAGCTGATCCACTTTCGTCTAAAAATACCGGCAGAATAACCGTCCTATAACTATAGGCACACAACGTAAATCGAAAGCAAAGTATGTGCAATAAGAAGCCTTCCTCCGATGGGATGACCTCCGTCTCGGACTCTGAACAGAGAAACATCATCGGATACTTGAAGTCAAATGGAAGGAGCACTACCCATCACTGATGAGCTGTCAGTGAGCCGGGACGTGCGTGCAGCATGTTCCATGTCTTCGCGAAGCTAGCTTCCGGTAGCAATAAGGCGAACATCTTTTTCCACCCCCGAGCGCCGACGAGGTGGAGAAAATCCCAATTGCGTGTGGATAAGAGGAACTCTAGAACTGCAAGCTGTGATAGCGATGGAGTATCGAAGGTGAAGCGATTGCAGCATGGCGAGAAGAAAAATGAAGACTCCCTGTAGCCGATTGACTGAAGCTGCACCCGATGATGTTTCCGATGATGTTTCCGTTGTGTTGAGTT
The DNA here is from genome assembly GCA_010015785.1 of Saccharata proteae CBS 121410. Classification (NCBI taxonomy): domain Eukaryota; kingdom Fungi; phylum Ascomycota; class Dothideomycetes; order Botryosphaeriales; family Saccharataceae; genus Saccharata; species Saccharata proteae. The sequence goes on from ML978743.1 coordinate 181,575, forward strand.
AGCATCGTATACAGTCCTAATTAACTGAGTAGGCGGCAGCTTTCCACCACAGAGCCATGGTTGTGTGAAAGCAAGGCAAAAGGGCTTGCCAATCACCTCGACTGTTGCTCTCACTGTAAGTCTGCAAGTGGATGGAAGTTTCTTCATCGCGAAGCTTGATGCTGACCGGTGGTCGGTTTAGAATGCAGTCGCTTGAGAATAGAGTCGATTAAAGACCGAATGCTGGGACTATAACAAGCAAGGTGCGAGGCGGATATGTGTTGTAGACTTCACGGATTCAAGTCTCTGGCTTGGTGGTCTTTATTTCCATGCATTCGAAGGTCCAAGATCTGTGAGTTCTGGTGCTCAGGTTCAAGATTCCAAGCCAATAATACGGTTTATCCGGATCGGGGTCTCTGACTTGAGCGACTTTACACAAAGGGAGAAGACGAAGCTGGCCGTTGACGATCCGCATGCAAGGTCCGATTGTATCCGTACATGATAGACAGGCAGCCTTGGAGCCTTCATCACGTGCAAGAATGCATGGTTTTTCTTGATAAGTCGCATGTCACGCAATCACGACTCGCAGGGCGTTCTGGGTGATCCCACTCTGAGTCCGGGATGATCCACATGTCGATATTCCGCTTGACGCATGCTACAACATTGGCTGGAAGTACCGTGGGCTGTAACTTACCATGGTTCCCGATTTAGAGATACAAGCCAACCAATTGTCTCTCAAACGTCGCATTGCGGGGGCAACTGGCAGCGGCGCATTTGTGCTTTGGTTTTTCGAGCTCGACTGAGTTGATTTGAACCGTTTGGCTTCAATCGCGCCGGAATTTCCAGACTTGCGTTCGCCATTGTCTTCGAGGAGAGATCGCTTGAGGTTCGGAGCCGCTGATGCCGCCTGTGGCGTTACTTTGACTGCAGTCATTGTCGAGGATGCAACGTTCTGCGCAAGTATTGCCTTTATGCTATCTGTAAGCTCTTCCAGACAATCTTGGAGCCGCTCTATATCATCTTTGAGCCTCTTCCCTCCGTTCTCAAGTCTTCCCAGGCGACGTTCAATGCGATCCGTCTGTGAGGCTGCGGCACGAGATGTACGCGGCAGCTCCGTAGATTGATCTTGCATGATGATTCAGGTTCGATGGAGAAAAGCAATTACTTCAGGATAGAGTGAGGCATGTCTGTGGAGGAGAGGTGGTAGTTGATGGACTTAGAGAGTGGTGGGAGTTAGGGTGAACGAAGTGCGAGGAAGAGACGCGTCGGGGTTTTGGGCGCGTCTACCCTGTAATCTAGACCCGTAACAGCGGAATTAACGGGAACGATACAGAGTAATTGCGAGCAGGTAATTCGTCAATAACACTCTCTGATCTGAGTCTTGTATGTTTCACTCTAAGATACTGTAAAGAAAGCTTCTCCTCTCCGTAACATTTCCTCCTGCTATGTATTCCATGCATCCAACTAACGTTATCCATGACATGCAGCATATCCTTCATGGACAGTCTGTAGAAAAGGTTTCAGCAACCGTATCTAGCTCATTGCTGCCTGCCCTGTAAATATGGTTATATTGAATAAGGTAACTTTACGGTGGCACGGCCTTCGGCACCTTTCCGCCCGCCCACAAGTTCTCCCGTCGCTTCATAACCTCACCTCACTCCTCCCACTGCACTTCCAAACAACCTCCCAAGCACTGCGTCTTCTCGGTGGCATGATAAGATTTTCGTCACCAGCGCTTCAACACTAAGGTCTCATCGCGGCTACACTACCAAAGATCCTTCCAAGCACTGCCTCTGGCAGTTGCGGTAGAACCGCCGGAGCGTGACAAGACTCCACCGCTAAGATGCCTCCCAGAGACGCAGATGCATTGTTCCGCTTTCTTGACGGCCAAGGTCAGGAATGCGGACAAGTGGAATGGGTGGATATGACAGGGGAAGATTGTATTGTCAATGCAGAAGAAGATCTTTGGGTCACGCTCGACGAAAAAAACAATCTAGTTCTGAGAACACGGTCTGACTCATTTGTCGCACCCAAACAACTCGAAGAGTATTTCCAAATCTCACGGGAGAAACTTACGCAGTGGGTTTGGAAAAGGTCGCGATGCCTTCGTGTAAGTTGCATCAAAGTCAAGGTCTCATAGCCGCATCAGCAGCTAAGAAAGCACTAGGCCATCACAATTGCCTACGGGATGGGAGTTCTGTCGGAAAACGAGATAAGACTAATCAAGTCCAACGTGCATTATATTCGGCCAACACTCAGCTATCTGAAAGACTTGGGCTGGCTTGGGCCGGAGGACGAGATGACTTCCTCCGAAGCTGGCCGTCAGCCTGTGGCGTTCAAGGGCGGGTCTTTATCGAGAGCCCAGGAAACGCTGCGAATACTGCGTGAGCATTCAAGCAATCATCATACCATCATTCCCGAGGCCGTCGCACGCGCAGTCTCTCTGTTCGAGACGTACAAGGCTTGGAACCCTGCAAAGTTTGCCGAAAAGAGGAACCAGATCGCATGGATTCGGTTCTTTTGCGCCAAGAATGTAACCACCGAAGGTCATCTTGAATGCTTCGTATGGGGAAAAAAGACCAATTCTGATCCATTCGGAAAGGAGGCATTGAAGGAATTTGATATCGAGTGGAAGCCACCCTATGAGACCATGAGTCAAATCGGGTTCAACGGCAGTGGCGATATTCGCTTCCGAGAACTAATGCTGCTGTCAAGAATTTCCACTCTCGTCTTTTCGCCTCCAGCTTCCAGTCCGACCACGTTCCAATGCGATCAGGATATTTTCGGCAGACCGCTGGATGTTTACCACATTACTGTGGTGCCAAAGTCAGATTCCCTCGAGCATGCCTATGCGAATGCTGGGCCACTAGTCCACGCGGCAAACTTTGTGGACATCTGCAAGAGATTCTACCATCAGAACGAGATGCCATGGATGCCACTGGGTGACTCGACTTGCCCGTCGCGGACGTTCGAGTATTGTTCCAATGAGACTATGATACGTCGCTACTGGAATCTGGTAGAAAAGTGTAAGGGGTACGCTCGGCATCCAGCAGTGGTTGTCCTCTTGCAGTCCGCCCATCGCTGCGCAGAAACTCACTCGCTGGCCAAGATGTCGAAGATCGAGAAGGTCATCAATGACGCCATCGAAAACAGTGAGTTGGATTTGGAGAAGCCGGTTCCAGCCACGGAAATCGAAAAGAAGAGGAAGAGGGACAGTGAAATGAACGACGAAGGATCCACCAAGATTGGATCCAGTGATATGCAAGTCGATGACCAGCCGGAGAACATAAAAAGGGTGAATAGGTCCGAAGACGATGGAAGATGAGCGCATTACGGCGCGAGCACTCTAACCTAGCTCACTTCGACTGCTTGAACAACTGCTATTCAGAACACTCGCTATCACTTCGGAAAGCCCTGCGGGGTTTACTCTCAGGCAGCATTCCAATATAGCTTCTTCTGGGTAGCTGAGACATGGGAGTTAGAGGAGACATATCGAGACTTCTAATCTTCTTCCTGGGCACCTGGCACGACAAGGAAAACAGCATACTTATATCTCGCCGCGCCTCATAATCAGAGCTTAGTTCCGATCACGAAATATTCGACTATGACCGACACGTCGTCTTTATTCTAGTCTTGCTGGCTATCAGGACCATGGCGAATTTTCAGTCAGTGGGAATTTGCACATCATCCCATGGCATCCGCCTGAATCAAATCCTTGATGTCTCCTCCAAGCGACAGATATCACTACCATTGGTAAGTATTTTATCTACTCGGTGGACATCCTGTGAATCCTCGCTGACTCTTGAAGCAACTAGTCGCTCAGAGAACCCGTCCGGGAGACACCCTTTCCACACTGTCTTCAACCGTTGCATTCTCAGATCTACTCTGTAAGTTCGCTCGCCTGGCTACGACAACGTCGCACGATAGTCTTTCCACGCTGTCTCCAAACCTTCGGATTTACTCGGCAAAGTCAATCGCCTGGCCAGGACAACACGTTTGCTGGTCTGAAAGGAGATCAAGGGTCACCTGACGACGACAACGTGTTTGCTGATGAGATCAAGACTCTTGCTGGAATGGATACTTGGTCGAATTTGTCGTTTGCTTCATGATCGGGGATTACTGACACAGACTCAATTAGTTACTTCAGCATTTCACTTCGGGCTTTATAGATTAACTATAATGACAACATCACCTCGCACTCTTCTTGAATCTGTCCCGATCATCCCGGATCCTGGCGCCACTACAGTCACGACCGCTCCATCGAAAACCCTCAGAGTCCCAGAAAGCCGAAGGATCACGGAAGAAATTCTCGTGAATATTGGAAAAGGGTGGAACGGTAACATGACACCCTAATGCTATCCCTATCAATACCACACAGCCACATTACCCCTCCCCTCTACCTCCCATCTCAGCACATCTAGTCCCAATTCCCCGGCCCCAAATCGATCGCCCTCCCCTCCTTCATATCCCTCATGATATCGTCAATATTCCACGGCTCATACTTGTACCCCGGCGGATAGTTCGGCGGGATGCTCGCCTCATCCTCGAATCTAATCCCCTTCTTCGAGCTCTGCACCGCGCTTTCGTAGTTCTCGTGCGCGTACGCTTCCGGGTCGTGCGACCAGACCCAGCTAGGGAGCTTGGGGGCGGCGCGGCGCGGGTCGAGCTTAACTTTGTCCCAGTCTGTGTCTTGGAGGAGCTCGGCGTTGGAGAAGCCGAGTTTCTGGGCACAGGCGGTGCGGACGAAACTGTGGTGGTGGGGAGGTTAGTTGGAGTGGGTGAGGGAGCTGGGCTAGACTGGACTGGACTTACCGGAAGCGGATGTGCGTGCGGACGGACTGAGCGATGTTTTCTTTGCCGCCGAGCTGGAGACACGCTGCGAGAGTGACGGCGTCTTCGATGGCCTGCGTGGCGCCATTGCCCGAGGCGGGAAGGAAAGAGTGTGCGGCGTCGCCGATCTGGATGATACGGGCGCCCGGGGAGGTCCATGAGGGTTGGGGGTTGCGCCAGAGAAGCTCGAAGTTGATGATTGTTTTGGGAGGGGTGCACTTGACGAGTTCTTTGAAGATGGGGGCCCATTTGACGGGGCCGATGCTGTTGTCCATTTCGTTGAGAACTTCGTCGTTGTCGATTGTGGCGTTCCAGTTTTCGGCTTCGGTGCCGGTCACGTCGTGGTTCATGATCCAGATCATGAGGTCGGGACGAGAGAGGGTGAGAGCGTAGGTGCCAGGTCTGATCCGAGTTAGCATACCGGTTTGAACGAAATGCGGGAATTCGCTTACCCCAGGAACGTCCTCACGATGGGTTCGGTATCATTCTGCAGCTTGAAGAACTCCTTGACCTCGGGCTTCTGGTCAAGATGGTGTCTTGGGAACGCCGCTCTCCACATGGCCCTGCCCGAGCTCTTCGCCTTGACCTGACCACCCACAATCTTCTGGCTCTTACTCCCAACACCATCGGCGGCAATCACAACATCGGCCTCGTACCGATCACCCGCATCAGTCACGACACCCGCTTTCCCCTTCTCCTCATCCTCAAAGTAATCGACAACGCGCTTGCTGAACTCGACCTGGATTCCAAGACGCTCGACCTGGCGGACAAACATCTTGTACACCAGGGGCCGCATCTGGAAAGTTCCAGGTGGGGTGCTGGGGTCGAGGCCTTGGGCCTTCAGACGGTCAGCCACCTTGAGGGGCTTGATCATCTGCTCGCCGCTCCATTTGAAGGTCTCGATCCAGGCATTGTGGAGGGAGATGGAGTCGTATTCTTCGGCGAGTTCAGGCCAGTGCTTGAAGAAGCGGGTAGCACTAAGGCCCATGAAGTACATGTCGCCTGGGCATGTCAATGGCTGTTGATGGAGAATTACAAAGGAGATTCCTACCAGCAGTGTTGATGTCCGAGTTCCTCTCCAGAACGCGCACATTGTGGCCTTTGCGACGGCACTCAATGGCAGCAGTCAAACCCGCCAGCCCCGTTCCCACGATGAGCACGTCAATGCCCGAGGCAGGGTAGGAGCCCACAGGCTTCGAGTCCATCTTGATGCCAGGCATGATTTCAATGTCAGAGTCTCGATTCGAAAGGTATTCTGATGTTTCCCTCTCTTCGCACACGCGCACAGCGGGCAGATAAACACATCAGGGTCTCAGATGACACCGTCGTCCATACCGGGGCCGGCGACACACGGGAGGAGGGCGCCGGGCTCCCGGGCTCCGTATGCTGCGTCCGTCGACGGCGACACGGGGCCAGTCGGGCAGTGCAGTGCGATGGCATACGGCTCTCCGCTCTGTGTCCGGAGATGTGAGAGGACGAGGTACGGGTTTGAGATGTTGTTGGTGGTGGTGGTGGCAGAGGTGTATGATGCATAGACGTCGAAGAGACCGAGGTTGAAGCTCGGGCGTGCGCCGGAGACGACAGCTTGGACTACCGGTCGACGTGAATGGCGGACCCAAGCCAAACCGGCGCCTCTGCATCCATTCCTAACGTTAACTGGCTGAGGTTGTTTTTCATCACCGCAACCGATAACGTTAAGCGTAACGTTAAGGATCAATGCAGGTGAACTAACTTAACTTAGAATGTGTCAGGCAGGTAAAGTGGCATCTGGGTGCTGACGTGATGGCCTGTCGCCTCCTGACCTCCACAACACTCCTCCATCTCCATCTCCATCTCCATCAACCTTAACTTGTCTGCCCTGCACGACGCCGCTATCCCCGTACATTTAGCGTCCTCGTTGCGCCAGGCACAGTACGCCCGAGATGGCAGAGGAGACTGGACGCAACCGGGCTGGCATGCGGCTGCACCATGGCACCGCCTTTCCCCGTGTCTCAACTCCAGCGGAGATTCGGAGACCGCCCCGCGATTGCACTGAGGCCTCCCAACGGCTGGATATGCAAGCTTGTGCCTGTATCAGCTCGCCGACCGCGCACTAACCTTATTCCTACTACTATTCGCTGACTCTTGACGCTAGATGGCGTCTGGAAAAGGCAACACCAGGCTGACAATCGACGAGGCATCGCACAAGGCAAACAAAGAACCAAAAGAGGTGGTCAGACAGCACACAATGTCTACTACACACTCTGCGGGTAAGCAGAGATTGGCGTGCACAATCTTTTCTTCAATGGCCGCCACCAGAAGATTGTGTAACCATTTCACACTATCCAAGACGTCAGTATGCAATCTTGAGTCCACACTCTCGACGTCTTCATCCACGACCGTTGCTTCAGTCTGTCATCAAGGAAGGATTCAGACCTGTTCGGCCGAGCTTCATATCTGTATCTGCTCCGAAAACTAGGCAGATCAATTTGGCTGAGTGCCTCTAAGATCGCCATATCGGGAGTGCTACTCTAGCTAGACAGCCTGGTTGGGATACCGGCGCCACCTACCGGTAACTAAAACGGGGCCTTTCAGACTACTGACGCCTGTAGTCCGCGGGTAACAGCAATGCCCGACAGAGCTGGAGAATCTACAGCGACTTGTTTGCCTTAGCAGAATAGTACCGCATGCATGTAACTGCCGTCGGACTTGGTGATCGGCTATGGCCCAGGCGTTGGGGGGGGACTTCATTTGCAATCATCTCCGGGCGTTTTCATGGCTTCTGGGCCAGTCTCGGTAGGTTGTAAGACTTGAGTCAAGTTCCGCGTGGATATTTGCTTTGGGGGCTGCCCTCTCGTACTGAACTTCGCTCTCCCAGGTCACAGCTCACTTGTGCTTCACGATCAACATGCACCCTGCTACCTTTCTTGTTGCTGTGTTCGCCCTTGTAGGCTTAGCAGTGGCATCGTTCCTCAATTCTCGCCGTCCCCAGGAGAAGAAGTTCGCGTTTCTGGATTGGCCGGGTCCGAAGCTGGTCCCGTTGATTGGTCGTATCCATGATCTTCCTATCGAGTACATGTGGCTGAAGTTCAACGAGTGGGCGAACAAGTTTGGGCCTGTTTACAAGACTGAGATGCTGGGAGCCAAGTTCATCATCATATCCGACGAGAAGGTCGCGGAGGATCTGTTGGTGAAGAGAGCAAAGACGTACTCGGACAGACCAGTCATTCGTTCACTCTTCGACTCGAAGAGTACTCATGGTTCTATGGAGTACCTTCCCTTGATGGGCAAGAACCGTATGTTTTTCATGTCCTCTCAACTCGGGCGCAACACCTAACAATCATCAGAATACTGGTCTCGCCAACGACGCATGACCCACGCCTATCTCACCGAAGCCACAAACGCACACTACTACGGCGTCATGAACCACGAGGCCAAGCACTGGCTCTACCGACTCGTCGTTAACCCCGACAACTTTGGCTTCACACTCGAGGACATGGCATCGCGCATCATGTGCCAGTTGACATGGGACGACCCCTCTTTCTCCGAGTATCACACCAAATCAGCCTGGGGACTCTTGACCCAGATGTCGCCTGCCGGCCCCATCACAAACCTGTTGACTCCTCTATGGCATCTGCCGCTGCCATTGAACCCCTGGAAGCGCGCGGAGCATAAGCGTCACGATGAGCAGCAGGAATGGTGGATGCGACGCCTGCAATTCACTCGTTCTCAGATGCAAAAGGGTCTCGCGCGACCATGCTGGATGAAGCAGTATCTTGAGAAGGAGAAGTCGTCGAATCTCTCCGGCGACTACGAAGCCAGCTGTGTTATCGGAATGCTCGCCCTGGTCGGCGTCTTCACTGTCGCCGGTCCGCTCTACTATTTCTTGATCGCAATGGTCTACCACCCAGACTGGCAAGTCAAGGTCCAGCAAGAGGTCGACAGAGAGTGCGGCGGGATTCCCGACCTCAAAGACATGGAACGTCTTCCAATCCTGAGAGCCTGCATCAAGGAGACGATGAGGTGGAAGCCGAACGTCCCAACTGGTGAGTCTTGTCGTATTCGCTTCGATCTGACATCCGCATCGCTGTGCAAAGTGCTGCCATGGATAAAGTGCTGACCCGTACCTGCAGGCGTGGCTCACGAAGCCGAAGCCGACGACGAGTACAACGGCTACTTCATCGAAAAGGGGACGCGCATCCTGCCACTCGACTGGTAATCCCACCGCAACCGCAACCCTCACCACCTGCATCTAACACACCACAGGGCCTTCCTCCGCAACCCAATCAAATACCCCGACCCCGACAACTTCCGCCCCGAGCGCTGGCTCGAGCCCTCCTGGCCCACGTACCAGGAACCATTAACCCAATACCCGACCATCAAAGGCATGACCTCCTTCGGCTGGGGCCAACGCGCCTGCCTCGGCCAATCGCTCACCCAAGACGAGCTAGTCGTGGCCTGCGGCGCCCTCGCCTGGGGCTTCGACATGAAGTTCAAGGTCGACGCGAAGACGGGCGAGAAGATACATATCCCGCTCGACAGGTCAAACTCGCTGTTGATTGTGAAGCCGGACCCGTTTGAGATGGCGTTTGAGCCGAGGAGTGAGGAGAGGAGGAGGGAGATTGTGGAGGAGTGGGAGAAGGCGGAGAAGGAGGATAGGAGGCAGAGGGAGGCCTTTATCAAGGTGTCGGAGATGCGGGAGAGGGCTATTGAGGAAGCGGTGAATGTCGATATTAAGGAGCCGTTGGTTGCGCAGGCGCCGATTGTGTCGGTGCAGGCGTAGGGGGGTGCAAGAGGAGAGGGCGAAGTAATGGGCTAATGGAGCACGAATACGATGGGACTTGTCACTTCTGCATCGATGGGTGTAACTCTGTATTTGAGCAGCGTTGTACATTCCACAATTTCCATTCCTCCATCAAACAATCGCGATACTAAGAATTGAGCTGCAAGGAAAAAGCAATGAGATCGCCAACAGATTCTGCTGCCCGCAGATTGACTACAAGACATCTATTGTCTGCATCTTCACTTCTGCAACCTCAGTCTTTGGCGTTGTTGTACATAGCCCTCCCCATCCATCTCCCTTCCCCACAATCTCGCTGTGCCTCCCGGCATCCCCACCAGACTCTCCTCGCTCGCACCTCACACCTCACACCTCGCACCTCTCCATCCCAGCCAGCCTCCCCCAATCCCATCTCCGTATCACAACTCAAACGCAACGCAATGCAGTGTGCGATGCCCCCAGCAAGGATCCCATCAACGTCACGACCCCAATCCGGCACCCGCACGCCATCCTCTCGCCCTAGACCCAGAAGAGTCGATCGACAGGGGCTTCCGGCCCCTAAAAGCTTCGCTCTGCGCGCCAACGAGAGTTCCGTAAATGCATCCGCGGAGCTGGTTGGTTGTGGTGCTTGTGGTGGTGCATGGAAGACTGTCTAACGCTTCGGGATCCCCCACTGTCCGATGGGGAGGCGGGCGGTGGCCGGTGGGCGGGGCTTTGATGCGGCATCAGAGTTGGAGAAGTGATTGATGGCGGACGGATTGGGTTGCGGACGGAGGAGACGGAATTGGATGGGACGGGGGACGGGGCGGAGGTCGGGGTGGGTGTGAATCGGACGCGAGTGGTGCGAGGTGGTGCGATGGGTGCTGTGGAATGTGAGTATATGGGGCGGGGAGGTGCCGCTGGTGTTGAACGCGGTGTTGACCAACGGCCAAGTCTACTGTTTTCTGCGATATCCAAGACTCGTTCACACTTCAATACAGTATCTCTTCTTCTTCCAGACCTTCAATTTCCACGACGCTTTCGTCTTCAATCATCATCCAAAAATGTCGTCCACAAACTCCCCCATCAACCACGCCGTCCTCCAGAGCTGCATCAGCTTCTCCTTCATCCTCCTTGGTACATTCTCCCCTCCCTCCTCTCATCCTCTCCCAAACAATCACCTCTGCCAATGAGACATCCCCCACCGCCCATCATCCTAACCGCTCCACTACACAGGCAACGCAATAACCCAATCCTTCATGGGCGTCCCCGCCCTCCTCGTCGACTTCCCCCCACCCAGCTCCCCCGCCCATCAATCCCGCGCCCAACTCCTCGGCCGCACCTGGCCCGTCTTCTGGAAAGTCGGCAACAACTTCTTCCGCCCCATCAGCACGCTCGGCGCCCTGGGCTACATGTTCCTCACCTGGAACGCGTACAGCTCCAGCGTGTCTCCGCTGCCCGGCTCGACCGCCAGCGGTGTTGCAGCCGGCGCGCAGAGACGCGGCGATTGGCGCATCTTTGCCATTGCGGCGCTTTGTCACGTGGTCAATGTCGTGCACTCGGCTGTCAATATGCAGCCGCTGAATGACAAGATTGAGTCCTGCGCCAGGGGCGAGGGGAAGGAGGTTTGGGGCGCTGAGGGCTGGGCCAGGAGTTGGATTCGTGGCAACTATGTGAGGATTGTTTGTCCGGCGGTGGCGGGCACGCTGGCGCTGTGGAATAGTTTGTAGATGTCATTTTGTGTGGGACGGGTGCTGGGGAAGAAGGGTTGGTGGTGAGGGAACATGGACGTGGTGTGTGTTGTGTGGTAACCTGGACATTGGATGTGGAGCTGGGATTGTTGGGGAGGAGGTGTTCCATATGGGCTTGCTGATGTGGATGCGGGGTTTGCGTAATTTGTGGATTCTGCTTTCCTTTTGCAAGACGCAAGTGTAGCAGGGATAGAGGGGTGATACAGCATTATCGTATGCTTATATTGAACGTCATTACTCCAAAACAAAGAGGATATCCAATCCTGCATGTGTGAAGACATCATTGCGTTGATTTTTCTAGGTGCAAGGTCGGAAGTGGTTCCAATCTTTGGGCGAGCTTGCCTTGTAACGTTAACGCCCTCACTCTGCATTTCGGCTTCCAAAGGCACGTGGTCGAAATTTCGGCGCCTACAGCTTTTGAGAAGACATGGAATAAGTTGTCGATATTTTGTGGGCCACAAGATACGCCGATTCCAACAGAACCCAAACCCATATTATGATTAAATACATTGATTGCAATCCCAATTCGAGTCTCCCATCATCCATCTCCCCCCAAGCTAAACACTCTGCTCCCCATCGAACCCTTCAGGCTTCACATTCTTCCTCATCTCCAACGCCTTAGCACTATCCACAAACTCCTCGATCGCCTCCACTGCCTCCCCGCCCTGCGTGAACCTCAAAAACAACACACACTCATTCCGCCACTCCATCCCCCCCTTCAACTCCCCCACCATCCGCGCCTTCACGACGACAGCATTCTGCGCCGCGTCCTCGAAAATGGCGTCGGGGATCATTTGGAAAGAGGAGAAGACGTTGAAGATGCCGGTGGCGTGTTGAGAGAAGGAGGAGAAGTCGCGGGAGGGCATGGAGAGGGTTGTGGGCAGGACGGTGTGGGTGAAGGTGGGGGAGAGGGGGGCGGTGAGGGCGGGGACGGAGAGGGTGGAGTAGGCGTGGAGGAGAGTGTGAGTGGTCTTCATGCGGGTGGATTGCTGCTCGGTGTTGTTGGAGGTGGTGGTGGACATTTTGGGTGGTTGATTGGTGTGCTGTTTGCTTTTGGGTGGTTGGTAGGTGATTGGGTCGATTGAGAGGAGACGGGTTGTGTCGGCGAGAGGAGAGTATGAGAATTGAGGCTTTGGATTGACGAATTGGAAATGGATTGATGTGTTTGTCGTGTGTTTGGAAGAGTCCCGTTGCCCGTTCGCGGGGAAATGGAACTGGGAAGTTTAAGTTACTGTAAGTTAAGGGTCCAGCACTAACTAGCGCGGTGCAGTAACAGTAACTATCCTCTACTTCGTAACTTGACTTGTATCTCGTCGTCTCTGGTCCTCTATCCGTCACACCTCGTCTTCAGGTCTCCGCGTCCAGCTCGTGTAAGATATATCCGCCGTCATGGCACCGAGCAGGCGTTGCACCAGTCTCCAACGGCGTGTACCTGTGCCTCACAATCCCCATCGGCTCCCCGACATCACCACATTCCATTCCGGATTCAGCAGCACAGACACCCGTAGAGTCCCACTGCAAAGTCAGCAACACCACTCAATCCACTAAACACCTCGTACGAGACTATCGAAACACGAGAGCCGCAAACACCATTGTGACGCGTAGACGAAGATGCACGACAGCCTCGCATAGCTGCGATCGTATGTGGGCTGTAGTACCGGATTGACATGGAACAAGGCTTCATCTCCGGACCCGGTCCAAGCAATGCGAGATCAAACCGAGCACCGGGCTCCAAATTGGAATAGTTTACGGGAAAGCCGCGTGTGAAGCAGGAACAAGCAGTCAACCCAGGCACTTAGATTAACTCTATATGAGCCTACTGCCAGTATCCGATATCATCACCATCAAAACTCTATCACTTACCATGTCGACTCCAAAGACCCTCCTTATTACAGGAGCCACCGGCAAGCAAGGCGGCGCTGTCGTTGACGCTCTACTTGCCCTGCCCGATGTCGAGAAAACATTCCTCGTCCTCGCCGTCACCCGGGATGCCTCGAGTGCCAGCGCCAAGCGTCTCGCGGCTCGGTCATCTGCAGTAAAGCTTGTGCAAGGAAACCTCGCCGACGTTCCCGCCCTCTTCTCTGCAGCCGTGGACTCGGCACAGGGCCCAATATGGGGTGTCTACAGCGTGCAGATTAGCATGGGCAAAGGTGTGACGGTCGAATCCGAGATTGCCCAGGGAACTGCCATGATCGACGAATCCATCAGATACGGCGTCACGCACTTTGTGTACAGCAGCGTCGAGAGGGGTGGCGATGATGCCTCCTGGGATAACCCGACCCCGATCCCGCATTTCCAATCGAAGCAAAAGATTGAGGCGCATCTCAGGGAAAAGGCGGGCGTCAACGGCGAGTGGATGGGATGGACGGTTCTGCGGCCCGTTGCGTTCATGGATAACCTCGCACCCGGCTTCCCGAGTCGCGTCTTCTTGACGGCTCTCAGAGATACACTCAAGGGGAAGACGCTTCAATGGGTCGCGACGGCCGACATTGGAGTCTTCGCGGCAAAGGCATTTGCCGAGCCCGCGAAGTGGAACGCTCGCGCAGTCGGACTCGCAGGCGATGAGCTGGATTTCGATGGCATCTCTGCCGCCTTCGACAAGGCGACCGGGGCGCCGATGTACCCAACGTGGAGTTTCCTGGGCAGAACGCTCATGTATATGGTAGCCGAGATGGGGACGATGGTTACCTGGTTCGCGACGGATGGCTACAGAGCGGCTGTTCGATCGTGCAGGGAGGAGAACAAGGGCATGCTTGACCTGGAGGCATGGATCAGGGAAAAGAGCGCTTTCGTGGCGAAATAGGTATCCTTTGCGAGGGGGAGAGTGGATTAGTAAGGCGGCGTGTATGCGTTCTTGGAGTCTTTTTGATGGGTTCTTGATATAAGCTCGGCGTTATCAATGGTTCCAGAGTCTGGCAGCGTCCTCTGTCCGAATCCAATGACATCTTTGGTCTTTGTCGAAGGTTTCCGCTGTCGTGCCTCATGCAACTGATGGAGTGTAGATTGGGTTCCAACCGCGCGCCAATGCACGAAAGATGATTGCGCACTACGCGATGGAATGAAAGGTGGGTGACATGGCGCTGCAGTCGTCAGTCGTGGTACTCGAAGTGAAATGGGTGGCATGAGCATCAGGTGGTGGTGAGATGCAGAGGTCGCAAAGGTATCAAATCGATGGCAATCGACTGGCTGGCATGACCAGCTTCCCCGCGCCCGGAACGTCGGCCAAACCCTCCGCATTCCAGCTCTTTCGACCATCACTCGACTGATAAGTTACAACCTCACCACCATACATCATCACCCCGACCATCACCACACCGCCACTACAACACAACAACCCCCCATCCTCCGCCGCATCGCCTTCATCACCAATCTCGAACCCCCCTCATCCTCTCCGCAGAGGATGCACCACTCCTACCTTGACGCCCACTGCCCACGATGGTGAAATTCTACAGCTCCTCCTACGACTACGCCTACCCCTTCCCCGCCGTCACCCTCGCCTACTTCCTGCGCTACCCCAACCCCTACAGCACTCACGTCATCAGCACCGACACCATCTCCCGCCACTTCGACCCCGAGAAGCAGGAACTTCATACCGTCCGCCTGCACCTCAAGCGCTCGAAGCTGCCTTCAGCCGTCCTCAGCATCCTCCCCAGAGGTCTTCTAGGCGCGAGCGCGAATGGCGACTCCCAATCCTACATCCTCGAGCGCAGCACCGTCAATGTGAAGGAGGGATGGATGGACACCGAGAGCCGGAATCTCGAGTTCACGGGCGTGTTGAGCGTCGTTGAAAGACAGCGGTTCTCCCGCCCTGAATCCTCCCACCCTTTCCGCGGATGCGAGAAAACAGCTCAATCACACGGCCTGCTTCCGCTCGAAGGCGACGAGACCACCGATGTGTCGACGACAGTAACACTGCACTCTCGGATTGGCGAGCGCCTTCGCAAGACCCGTGATGCCGCGATGAAGTCTGCTGCTCCCGAGGCCGTTGACGAAGACCCGAAGGAGAAGGTCAGCTTTTTCAGGCAGTGGAGTCAAGCAGGCATCCAGCGGTCCATTGAGTCGATTGGCTTGAAGCGTGCAGAGCGGTCCCAGCCGAATGCCAAGGAGGGCATGAAGATTGTGCTGCAGCGCATGAGGCAGGGCGGTTTGGTTGCTGTTCTTGACGGCATGCGGCAGGATCGGGAGAAGGGCCAGGAGAAGGTTCAGAGTTGAGGAGTCTCAGCGCTGCATCTCTGGATCGGCTCTTCTGACCTCCCACGATTGTACGAACGACGAGATGAGGATCCTATCTCCATCGACAAAAGGAACCCGGAAAACGCGGACATCACTGTACGGAAGCTACAGCAGATACTAGGTGCGTCTGGCAAAGGGGCATCAAAGATCGACCGGCGTGTCGAAGCGAGCGCGGCGCAAGGTAACCCGGTACACATGTCATCACAGAGGCCAACATTTTCATCAGCCCATCAAATTTCTCTTCTTCCGTTCTCCGCATCTGTTCTTATCACACGCTTTTCCGCGGTACATGCGCCGTCTGGTCATATTTGGGCGTTCTCGTTGGCGTTCGCGCACTTGGTGTTTATCCGACGCTGGTCCTGCTTTTGCAGTTTTTGTACAATTGACGAGAGATATGAATCAGAAACACCTCCGTTCTCCCATCTCGGCGCGTTCTGTGATTCTGCGGTGGAGTGCTTGGTCGTCGACCTGTGCAGTACAGTCGCCCGTTCCAATATCATCGTTGGAATACGTCGTCCTATCGAACCAGAGCGATCTGGCACGCAGGTCTTGACTAGTGATTTTCGATGTTGATGTTCTATCAAAGCTACTGTGGTATATGAATGTGTACGTGGTATATCTCGTTGCATGCTGGAAACTTTTGAACAAAAGGAATAAACGGGAGAGTAAAAGGGGTCAGATATACCTGTCAACCCGAACCGCCAGAGTCGTCCTTATCCGGACCTCCCGGTAACGCCTGCACCGTATCCGCCCATCTGCGCGTAGCAAGGTATCTCACCATCAGACACGCCGACCTAAAAGCCAGAAACCGCCCAACTCAAACGCCTTTTCCACCATCACGCCACACTCCCAGAAACATTCATCCACCCACCCAATCAGCTCAAATAATGCGCCCTATAATACTGCGGCACCCTCCCCCCACCCACCATCCCACTACTCGTCTGCTGCACACTCACACTCTTCCTGATACCCGCATGCGCCCCATAAACCGGCTCCAGCCTCGGATCCCTGACCCCATCCGCCGTCGCCCTGGCCCATCTAGTCCCGGGACACCCGACTCCATCACGACTCCCATCCGGGGAAATGTCTTCGTTTATGGAGACGCGGATGCTGGTTCTGCTGCTGCTTGGTCGGAGGCTTTGGCTTGATTTGCGTTCCTGGACCGGCTCGTCGAGGAAGACGGCTTCGTCGCTGTTGCCGTCGGGGTCGAAGGTTGAGTGGTCGTGTTTGCCGGCGGAGGAGGAGAGGAGGGTGGGGACAGGGGAGCGGAGGCTAGACAGGGATTTGAGGAGGATGTTTGTGTGAATGGGAGGGGGATTGCGGTTGTGGTTGCGGAAGGTGGATTGCTGGTCTTTGGTGCCGTAGCTGTATTTGAAGTAGCGGTTTGGGGTGGAGTCGGATTCTTTACTGGAGGAGCCGAAGAAGGAGTGCTTGTGGAGGGTGTGCGTTACGAGAGCTTTGAGGGCGGGGAAGGAGGCGCTTATCATGGCGGCGTTGAGCTCGACTTGGGTGTACAGGAGAATGGGACCCCCGGCGTAGGGCGCGTCCCAGGTCGCGGCCCAGAGGGTGAGGGCCCAGAGGCGGAGGATGGAGGCGAGGATTGAGATGATGCCGACGGCGAAGATGCCGAAGAGTGCGATGCGGCGGGCACGCTTCATCTGGAGTTTCGCGAGGATGGGGAAGGGGAGGCAGATGATGATGATGTCGGAGCCGATGTTGAAGCCGGCTTGACCGAAGTAGACGTGGTGTAGGTTGCGACAGTGTCCGTAGCCGTATAGTAGGATCTCCCAGTTGAACGCGTCCGAGGGTTTAGAGCATTCAAAGGCGTTGACAAAGACCATGATGACGGTGAAGACGCCGACGATGGCCATCATGGCGTAGATGGCGGTTCGGTAACAGCGCTTGTCGGAGATGATGGTATAGAAGGAGAGGATGGAGAATTTGATGAGGGCGAGAGCGACGAGGTAGATGAGTTGGTAGCTCAGTGACTCCCCATGTGACAATCTGCGAATAATGAGTTCAAGGTCCACGCAGTCAAAGAGTGACTAGTCTTACAAGAGCAGAGATCATAAATACATCAGAGATACCGGCTCTGTTGATGAGGAATCTGTTACAGTATAATCTGGGATCATTAGAACCTTGTAGCACATGAGTCCAGGGAAAGAAATACCTTAAGAAAATCACAATCGTAGAAACAGAAGTCAGGGTGAACGCAGTGGCCAGTCCAGAGGGCCCGTAGTCGCGCGGCGCCATACTCTCAGATCTGGGGCACGGCGCCCAATCACAGCAGGTAGATCGCCTCTGTACCACGCTGGAGTTGTTGTAGAAACACGAGGTCGGGTGAGGACCTCACGATGTAGTTCAAGGCACCTGCGTTTCGCCTCATTCCCGGATACTCACATCTCGGTCCGTACGCGGGGCGAAAGGCTTGGTTTTGATGGGCAAACTGCATGGACTGAGGCACTCAATGTACAACAATCCCTGCGTCGAGGGTGGAGGCTGCTGCTCTGGTCTCGACAACAATGACCTGCGCAGGCCATGGACAACGCAACGGCTCGTGAGTGTCGAGGATCTTCGGGCGCGCAACCGTTTGGATGCAGCCGGTTGATGTCTTGCTGAGGCTCGTGGCGCACATTGCGTGGCCAGTCCGATACACAGGTGCTCATCCCGGCATTGCCACAGCGGAGAGACTGGGAAGCTCTCGCTACTGGCTCTCATTTTGAGAAGCAGGCACGATCTACCGCTGTTCACGCTGTGAGTGGGAGTCCAAGGGCCAGACGCGAGATGAGGATTTGAGCATACTCCGAGTCCGGAGGTTGGGAGTCGGACAACCAAGAAGGGACCGAAATGCGAAAGCGACTGAGCAGCGCAGCCATTATCCGCGCAAGTGCGGAAGAAGAACTGTAAACGCGGTGGTGTCGACGGTGCTTGCCGTCCAGCAGCCACCATGTCTCACACTCAAGTGCTGCTCATAGAGGATTCTTTGCGCTTATCGCCATCCACGAGGAGATGCGGATAGACATGCTGTTGGTAACAGTAAAGATGCGCCTGCTTCGGTCCGATGTTGGCACTTAAGATCGCCATGGCCGGGGCGGGCAATCAACAAAGGCGCCGATGTTGAGAGTGGACTTCCCGGACGAACCCCCGAATCTACTGGAGTCGGCATGTCACTCTCGTGGGACACGGGCCCTTCCGAGCATGGGTCTCGCGGATCAAAAGCTACATCCTCTTGACCTCCGTCGTGGTTGGGACCTCATCCAGTAAGTCTTCGGAGAAAATGTATCACGAAGCGAAATCCAGAAGTCTCGTCTGCCGCTCTGTGAAGAAAGTGGACTTGTGCCGCGGCAGGCTGATAGTCGCCCAGGACCATTGCGAACCATCAATCGCTCAGCCCTGCCTTTGCTGTGGCGTTCTTGTCGCGGAGTACGCCTTAGTACATATCTGACAGGTGGTCTAGAAGGGCGCAGTGAAGATTGGCGTTGTGATGGAGTTGTGTGATTGCATCTTGCTGCTGAATGTCTCCGGCGATGATACCTCTTCGTAGGCACTTCGAACTCATTATGTACCGTTGACGTCCGCTGGGCGGCAGTACCGCCCTCATCAGGAGAAGAGCTAGATCCCAGAAACACTGCAAGACGTCAACATCATCTCGACAGGGATATCAATTGTGAAACCCGGAGTCTGGAGTTCGTCCACGGGTGTAAAGCGAAAGATAGTGTTAGCATATCTTCAACAAGCAATTCGGCAATCAAAGCCCGAAACACTTTCCCCTGAAGCCTTGGTCCTGGTGGCTGGAGACCAGACAGCGTCGCGTGTATCTATGGATTCACCCCTATCGTTGGAGTCGGCTTCGAGCTATGAATGAAGTATATCTGTGGGGACCTTCTTGTCGCCCCCAGGAGACGATGTTTCGGTCTCGCTACGCGCGGTTCTCGGATGAACCGGGCTCGGGATCGGGAATGAGCTCTGGGCCACAGGCGGTCCAAACACGATATTGAGAAGGCTGAATTTCTTTATACGTCCAGCGGTGCTTCATAGCGGATTAGTAAACCGAACCCTCTCTTATGTCGTTTGTCCTTGGAGCTTAAGCCGGCCAGCATTAAGACATGATGATTGGACTCTGTGGATGCTGCTAGCCGGAGGTGTCAAACTCCTATCACCTCTCACGGCGAGACCGGCAACTCCGGACTCTGAGCCGTAAGTAGTGTCGGGAGGTCGAGATGAGTGCGGTGTTCCATCATACCTGAACTTCTTTTTAATACTCTGGTCACTGTCAACGCAAGTCACGAGTTACAACATTTGCGTTGGTCTTAGATGAAAGCCATGTGTTTCCCATGACCATTCCGCAAATCTTCGAGTCATTCTACCAGCGGTTTCCCAAAGCTTTTTCGTTTCGGCAGGATATCGTCGGAATCACTGCAGGGCTGAGGTCCGGAATCGCACTTGCTGCAGTCCTCGAAATCATGGTCGCTGGACTGGGGTGCAATATCGGGCCTCGGTGAAATAAGGTACGCTCAACATTGGGGACACCAGTGATTGGCATCATACTCTCACATGCAGGAAAGCGCCGCCGGATCCTGATTTTATACCGCAACTGATCCTCAGCCCATGTTCAAGCAGCACTTGTCAAATGTGTCATGTTTCCAAGACAGCCAATATTCAACACTGAGCGCCGTCGAAGACTCCTGCGTCAAACATCGGCCAGGACTCGGTGCGATGCGCAACGAAGTGATAATTTCAAGCGTGTTGTGACTTCAGTGCGTATCCCTGGATGTAATGTAGTAAAAACTGAATACTAGCACCCCAGCATCAAGTCGCATTGGCACCATGACGGCCTCATCAGAAGCCATCAGAGTATGGTTTTGTTGTGACAGAGCGGAAACTGGTGGTTTTCTTTGGGCTCTCTGCGCGTCTGACCTTGATGACCTGCTTAGAGTCGATCGATCGTGACCGCCGAGCTCTCCAGGGACCTCATGCGTTTCCTCTCACCACGTACTCCTCTCTCGATGCTTGAGAGGTACGAATAAAGCTTCCCAGGAATTACACGGTGAGGGACCCGTACGATCCGGCGTGCTTGGAGTGGCTTCCGATGATTGAATGATGAAGAGGCAGCTAGCATTCATCTTTTGAACAGAGCGTGACAGCCTCGATTGAGTTGATATCTTCAGGGCCACGGTGAGCTAGGAATCGACCTCAATGACATTGTAGCTGGATCCAGGTGGTCTGCTTAGTCAGTCGATCTTGTAGCAGTCAGCATGGTGGTAGAAGACATTGAGTTCGACCTCAGACGCAGATGTGGTGATGTTAGAGGAGAGAGGTGAGGGGACAGGGCTTGAGGC
Organism: Saccharata proteae CBS 121410; assembly: GCA_010015785.1. Classification (NCBI taxonomy): domain Eukaryota; kingdom Fungi; phylum Ascomycota; class Dothideomycetes; order Botryosphaeriales; family Saccharataceae; genus Saccharata; species Saccharata proteae. Next base: position 202,445 of record ML978743.1, read on the forward strand.
TCGGATGTAGCTCCCCTTATCGTTGTTGTTATCTTAGCGTGCAGCCTCGAGGTACAGACGCATCGTGGAAGCTTCGCGAAAACACTGCCCAATCTTCAACACCAACAGCTTACTCTCGTCGTCACTTGCCTTATATCTGCTCTCGCGCAACTGCTCTACCATTTCCACGAGTCTCAGTTCAATCTCACCGAATCGCTTGTGACCAATTACCTCGAACTCTCCAGTAAGACCTTTAGCCGGAGCTCCTACCACACCTACTTCACTATCGACGATGGCCGAGCAAAGTAGGACCTTACATCTCCAACTCGTTCTCCTTGGTGCTGACACGGGCATCAGAGCGCAGTCGTGTCTTCTTCGACATTAAGATCGGCAAGCAAGATGCTGGCAGGATTGTTTTCGAGCTCGTAAGTTCTCCAGACTGACGGCAGATACTACACCACGCTAACATATTTCAGTACAATGACAGTAAGCCTACTCGCATACCGATCACCTCGGAGAACAGCACATTGACCTGCCCGTAGTCGTGCCGAAGACCGCCGAAAACTTCCGAGCTCTCTGCACAGGCGAGAAGGGTGAGGGCAAGTCGGGGAAGCCTTTGCACTACAAGGGCTCTGGCTTTCACCGCGTCATCAAACAGTTCATGATCCAGGGTGGAGACTTCACATTCGGCAATGGCACTGGTGGTGAGAGCATATACGGAGAGAAGTTCGAGGATGAGAACTTCGCCCTCAAGCACGAGAAGCCATTCTTGCTTTCCATGGCCAATGCTGGACCTGGTGAGTCCGCATGCTCGCACAGAGATGCGATAGGATTCTGACCAGGCAAAACAGGCACCAACGGCTCTCAGTTCTTCGTCACGACCGTACCTACCCCTCACCTTGACTCCAAGCATGTGGTGTTTGGCGAGGTCATCAACGGCAAGTCGATTGTCCGCCAGATCGAGAACTTGCCAACTGGTGGTCAGGACAAGCCTCTCGAGTCGCACTACCCGATCATCGCCGGTTCGTACACATCTCCTTCCGAAACAGAAGTAAAGTGCTGATCATTCCTAGACTGCGGTGAGCTGCAAGGCGAGGACTACGAAAAGTGCATCCAAAAGGCCCCAGATGCTACTGGCGACCCTTACGAAGACTTTCCCGAGGATCAGTCTGAAGAGCTGAAGGGTCCCGAAATTGCCGAGATCGCTGCGAACCTTAAGAACATGGGCAACACTGCGTTCAAATCTGGCGATCTTAAGCTCGGTCTTGCCAAGTACCAAAAGGGTCTGCGCTACCTGAACGAGTATCCCGAGGTCGAGAAGGACGACCCGCCGGAGTTGGAAAAGCAGCTTGAGTCGCTCCGCTTCAGCCTGCACAACAACTCCGCTCTGCTCCAAATCAAGCTGAAGCAATTCGACGCTGCTGCCAGCTCCGCAACAAAGGCGCTCGAGGTCAAGAGCTCGAGTGACGCCGATAGGGCCAAGGCTTACTACAGGCGTGGTCAGGCTTTGGAGGCGCGCAAGAGCGAGGAGGATGCTATCAAGGACTACGAGCAGGCTCAGAAGTTGGCGCCCAATGACGCAGCCGTGACTGCATCCCTCAAATCGGCGAAGAGCAAGATTGCGGAGCTGCGGCAAAAGGAGAAGAAGGCGTATGCAAAATTCTTCTCTTGAGGTTGATATTGAGATCTTTCCGCCCACTCTGAGCGTACGGCAATGGCTTTTGCATCAATATTATCATCCAAGCGCGGGCTCACCATAGCGTCGTAAGTCGATGTTCTCTCACAAGCATTCACATTCAACGAATTTCAAATGATAAAAGAAGAAGGGAGACCATTCATTCAGTGATATCCGTGGACGTGTGTTTCCATCTGACTAGCCTCGTGTAGTTTTCCTCATCTATCTCGTTGATCAAGACTGTACTCTTCTATGCCCTTCTCTCCCTATGCATGTGCATGCATTAGCCTCTTCTGATATTGGACTTGTTTTCCAATTCAGGTTAGCGATTCGCTTATCCCTCGAGGTAATTACATGGCACCCTTGCAAAGGCGGTACTTGAGCGGCTCATGTACAGGCGAGCAGCAAGAGACGTCAGATAGCCCTTTCTTCGATAAAGGCCCTGAAGCTCGCTCAACCATGTATACACATTCGAGTTTCTCCTCTTCTATTTCATCACTAAAATTGTTGAGGATGGCATTGCCAGCTACACTTCCTGCCTCATGGTACACAGTTCCCGAGCTCTACGATCTCGAGCGCCGTGCAGTCTTCTTTAAAGTAGGAGATATAGCAGCGTGTTCAGTGTCTTACATTCCAGCTGATGGATTCTACAGTCATGGTACTTGCTCGGACCAGTGACTCGCTTCCAAGTAAACCATCCGGTGGACTACGAAATTGCTCAAGTGCATCTCCACGTCACAAGGACCGATGACGGCAAGATCAAGGTCTTTGCAAATAAGACAGGACAAGAGCTGCGAAGTCGCGTGACACCTACTGGTCTCGTATTCGCTACGATCACAGAGGACGCACCCGGTTTCGAAGAGTTCTACCACGATCTCCTACATTTGCTTGGACGCGTCGATTTCACTCGACTCCCGCACCGACGCAGTATCAAATACGAAGGAAACTTCAACTGGAAGACCATGGTCGACGGCTACCAAGAATGTCTACACTGCCAATACACACACCCCTCGTTCTCGGTCTACTACCCACCGACCTTCTACTCCGTCCGCAACTACAAGAATTTCTCACAGCACATTGCCGATCCAAACAAACCCGAAGACGGACTCTTCCTCTACTTTTTCCCAAACTGCACGCTCAACGTGTATGGCGGCGGGATGAGCTCTTTTCGCGTCTGTCCGACCGAGAAGCCGGGTGTCACGCGCATGGAATTCGATTACTACCACGAGGAAACGGGGGATAAGTTCGAGGAGTACTTTAGGTTTGTGAGGCAGGTTGCGCTCGAGGACTTTGAGCTGTGCGAGAAGGCGCAGGAGAATTTGGACAGGGGGGTTTATTCAGAGGGGATTCTGAATCCAAAAAAGGAGAATGGAGTGGCTTGTAAGTGGTATTCTATTCCCGGTGCTGCGGATATGAATGCTGATCTTCGGTGCAGTCTATCAGGGACAGGTGCTTGATATGGTTATCTATCAACACAACACTGATGGGAAGGTTGTCGGTGTTTAGTAGGCGAATGCTTATATTGAGCACACGGTGCGATAACCTTGCCGAAGAACGGTCATCTGATGCACGTCGCCCGTCATTTGCGAATGAAGACGTGGAGATTATGCGGTCGAGTCATTAGTGCTTACGGTACTTAAGCATATACACTGCCGAACCTAATATCTGATCTTCTTATTGCCTAAAAGGGTAACTCAATCCAATCCCCGCACCCTTGCATGATGTCCGCGTTATCACGCCGGGTATCACGATGATGCATACGCCTCGAAAACCCGTGTTAACATAGGGAAGATTAACGCGAAGTAGGCCAGTGAGCCAGGCTATTGATGGCGAGCTGCAGACTCGAGGTCGATAAAGCATCATGGGACGGTTGATCTGAGTCTGACCATATTATTTCGAATTCAGATCTCCTATCGGCCCTACTTTCTGAGTGACTGTATTTGTTGCCGAGTCACGATGCTGGATCATTTCGTCTTTGTACTTGGATTAACAGTACTCACATCCGTGGTATTGATTCTGGCTCGCAGACGGAAGATTTCGACAAGAGATCCAGGACTTCAGGTAGACAAACCCCCAACTCAGCTATACTACGGCGAGAAGGTCCCATACGAACCCGCAAAGGTTGCATCATCCCCTGAAGTGACATCAGAACCCGCCTTCCCGGACGGCTGGTGGAAGACTGATACAGCGTACTCGCTTCAACGGCGCGCAATCATCAGCAAGGTACAACAGCCATTCGATCCTACAAAATTCGAACCTTTCTCACGACCGTCCAAGCAATGGATATACATAACCCACACCAGCCACTTTGCCAAACCCGGCGATTACCACACCTTCTCCATCGCTCAATACCCCATCTTCCTAATCCAAGGCAAAGACAACGCCATCCGCGCCTTCCACAACGTCTGTCGGCACCGCGCGTACACCGTGGCAACAAAAACTTCTGGATCGTCAACAGTACTCGGTTGTCGATATCATGGCTGGAGTTACAATACACGCGGTCGACTTGTCAAAGCACCGCAGTTTGAAGACATATCTGGATTTGACAGGAGCCAAAACTCGTTGTTTGAGATTCACTGTATTACGACGAAGCAAGGGTTCGTGTTTGTGAACCTTGATAGCGGTGGGGATGTCGAGGAGATGGATTGTAGAGGTATTGAAACGCTGGCGAAGACGTGGCGGGTGTCTGCAAGATCAACGCCGGTTGGTCGGTTTGAGGTTGAAAAGAGTGTCGACTGGAAGACCGCTGGTACGTCAAGGTCCCATCGAACAACAGATCATCCCTCTCGACAACAGAATTAAGATAAAACACAGTCACATCAATAGGATCCACTCAACGCTACCCACCCAATTCCGCCAGCACAATTCCAGAACTCTACCTCTCCTCCATCAAAGAGCTGTTTTCCCGCCAACCGGGACAAGAAGCGCACTACAGCTTCGACAAGTTTAGTATCGCGTCTTTTCATGTTCTTCCGGCCAGCGCGGTTTGGTACACGCTTTCTATCCTTCCGTTGGCTGCTGGGAAGACGGTGGTACGGGGGGAGGTGTATTCTGACTCGAAACGAGTCCAGACGGCAAACTCAGTGGAAGCGATCACCAAGATTGTGGAGGCTGAAATAGAAGCCCTGTTGAATGAAGCCGGAAACTATGAAGGTGGAAACACAGAGAACACTGACAGGATCTACATAACCATCAGCGCAGCCCTGCATCACCACATAAAGCAGGAAAGAACAGTCGGTAAAGAGATATATCCTGCTTCCCGCGAGCCGCGGAAGAGTGAGCGATACGACAAGGCAGATTCTCGTGAGTGTAGACATCCGCCCTGGATTCTGAACCAAACCACTGATCAGAGGTGCAGTCTGCAAACAGTTGCAGTTGTCGAGTTCGAAGACGGTGGATGTTGCAATTTGCCGGGATGGTGAAGTTGGGAAGGGGCTTGATTGGTGATATAGAAGGAAGCTTTCTGTTGCGATTGGGGATTTGGGTACGAGTACAACACTTGATTTGACTTTCCTGCATCCGCCGAATAGAGACGTCTGACAGAATTGGAAAATATAGTACTAGCTTAAGTTACTCAGAACAATAAGTAAGAAGTTTAGTCTCGGTCTGCTCAAAAAAACTCGATAATCGCAGGCTGGCTGCCAAAGACTCAGCCTCGTGCTTACGACTAAATTACTTCGACTGCTCTCCGACGCTCCACGACAAACGCACCATTCCTAGTCAACATCACTGCAATCGTGATCCTGTCCGAATTCCCCAACTCAGAAGAGGCAACGAAATGAAAGCCGTCGCAGATGTCCCCCACAGTTTTTCAGAGTTCAAGAAAACCCAAGGCTCTACTGTAACCTGGCGATTTGCTGCAGTTTTTCGGGTTCAACAAAGCCCAGGCTCTACCGTAACCTAGCTTCAAGAGCTTTTCCCAACCGCCAAGCGTCCATGCGGTCGGCATACGTGCCCAAAATCAACTAAACACGCGCAAACGTTACACGCGAAGAAACCCATCCACAACCAGAACCTCACCATCTCCTACAAATAATCACTCGCCCTCGCCCTCCCCTTGCCATCTCCCCTCCTTGGCGGTGGTGAACCATCCACAGACGACGTATTTCTCTTCCTTCTCGGCGCCGGACTCCGCGACCTATCCATAGGCAACGGCGACCGCTCCCTCTCCCTCGCGCCCCTACTCGACCTAGCCGGCGGTGGACTCGCCGAAACAGATGAAGAATTGCGTCTACGCCTCGGGGGCGGCGACCGCGACCTCGATCTCGACCTCGACATCGAAGCCGTGGCAGCTCTACCATTGCCGCGACGGGGTGGAGTAATGGAGCGGGTGGGCGAGCGGGGCCTACGACGGACGGGTGAGCGGGAGCGGTAGCTATCGCGTCTGGTGGAGCGGCGGCGTGGTGGCGAGGCGGAGCGGGTGTAGGAGCGGGTGTCGCGTTGGCGGGGCGGTGTGACTGAGCGGCTGTAGGAGCGGGTGTCGCGGCGGCGGGGTGGTGTGACAGAACGGGTGTAGGAACGAGAGGTGCGTCGGTGGGATAGAGAGCGCGATCGTGATCGTGACACCGAGACGCTGGCTGGTCTGCCTCCGCGACGACGGGGTGGTGTGACGATGCGGCTGGGGCTGCGTGAGACAGAGGGGGTGTAGCTGCGAGTGCGGCCTCCGCGGCGACGAGGGGGTGTGGGGGAGCGAGAGTATGAGACGGATCGCGATCGACTTCTGCCGCGCCTTGGGCTGCGGGAGCGGGAGACAGAGTCTCTGTGTCTGCGACGGGGCGGGGTGGAGGGAGAGCGGGATCTGCTGTACGATCTTGAGCGCGAGCTGTAGGACGAGTACGAGGAAGCAGTGTCCGAGTAATCGCTTTCCGACGCTGGCGCTGGCAAGGCCGGTGGAGGTGCTGGTGCTGGCATGTTCTTCAAGAACTCGCGCATATCCTCGGTCAGAGGGCCCATGCCAATGGCCGTGAAGAAGTTGATAGAGAATCTGAGATTCTCCTTGGTATCCTTGGGGAAGATTCCTTGAAGGCTGGGCTGCAGGGTGTCTTCTCTTGTGCGCTCAACAAGCTTTTTCATGCCGATGTTGCCGACAATGTCCTCGAAGATGTACTTTAGGAAGATACGGTTCGAAGAGTTGGTGTCCTCTTGCGTGAGACGGACGACCGAAAGGACGTGCAGGCCAATAGCATCGGTGGCGAGGAGGTGGCCGAAGAATTGGCCAGCAATGCGCAGACGGTTGTTGTCGAGTCTGTGTGAAGTATCGTAATACTTGGCAAAAGCGGCTTCGAACTCGTCCCTCCAGAACCGGTTCAATTTGCAGAACCTCTCTCCGATCATCCCGTAGTACTTGTCGTAGGTCTTCTGTTGGATGCAAGTCTCGACGATCATCGAAGGAATCTCGGACTCCAGTCCCACGGGTGGTTTGATCCGCATGAGCCTTGTACACGCTTCTTCGTATCCACCGCTCGACACCATCGTTAGATAGATGCTCTTGCGCAGATCCGACAAATCCCTGTTCGACTGATCCTTGATCTCCAATTCCTTCTCCTGCACGTCCTCCTCTTCGTCTGAGCTCTCATCTTCGTCATCCTCTTCATCATCGCTTCCCTCGGCCTCACCCAATATCTGTGCCTTGAGGTGTTTCCATTCCGCCTCATTCTTCTCGTACTCCTCATCGAACTTGAACACGTTCAGCGTATCTTGCGACTGCAAACCCTTCGCATCTAGCCCAATCTTGTGCGTCACCTGGTCCTCCTCGTCAATGATATCGAGATCCTCACGCACGGAAGGGTGGTTCTTGTAGCGATCTTTTCTGATCTGGAACAACACTTCGATAGCGTATTGAGTTCTCTTCTCGATATCCGCCTCGTGCAGCACTGACCTCAATTGGTCGTATATGAGCATAGCCATCTTGGGGGAGAATTCCTCAATGTGCTGGCCCACTTCTTTCAGCAGAGCAACCGCAATCTCCACGCTGTCGTCCGTCGGCTTTTGGAGGAGAAGGACCAGTATCTCCACCACAAGCAGTTCATGCACAACCTGGAAGTTGGTCAAGTGCGCCAGAAAAGTGGTCGTCGAAACGCAGACCGCGCGGTCATTCCGCCTGAAACCCTTCTTGAAGTTGATAATCAGCCGCGTAACCAAGAGCTCGCCAATAGGCGGCAATTTGGTATTGATCGCCGCAGCCATACACGCGTAAATCGGCGTAAACGGCAAACTAGCCATCTGCGCACGCATGATACTGCGGCAGAAAATGCCCCTTCCGCGCATCAAGTTCTCCTCGAAAAGCTCCGGCACCAACATCTTCATGTTACCGCTGTTCGCCTTGTTGATGATTCCCTGGATACTCTTCTTGAGCGCCTCCCACGCCATCCGCTGGTACTCCTTGCTGCTCTTATCCGTGACTTGCGCCTGGAGCGCCCGCAGCTTCGCCGGCGGTATGTATGTGCCGCCGCTACGCATGGTGAGCAGTTTGTTGTACTCGACTTTCGCGGCCTCCTGCTTCTGCTCCTCAGTCAGCGGTTTCGCGGGCGCGTCGTCCTGGTCGCGGTGACGGAGCTCGAGTTGGCGACGGCGCTCAAACGCGCGTTCGCGGTCAATGTCTGCTGGAAGAGGTGCATTGCGGTCGAGAGATCTCGTGCGTGAGCGGCCTCGCGGTGGAGAGCGGTAGCGGCGAGGCGACGGGCTGCGGGAGCTGGATGGACGCTTGCGCTTGATGGCAGATGAGATCATAGGCTCAGGCTGGATGTTTTCGGTCGGTTCCGGAGACGGTATGCGGACCGCTGACTGCATTTCTGAGGCCATGATGGCGGTGTAGTGCGGTGTAGGTGTGAGGTGTTGACGCGTTTTGGGCGGGACGCCAGACGATGTGCAGTCGAACTCGCCGAAACCCCTCGCACTCGTTCCTGTTGAAAGTCCTGGACCTGGGAAGCCGGCGGTGCGGTGTAATGTATCTCGAAACCCCGGCGAGGAGTTGGTGATGTTGTGTACTCCGGCGAAGTGACGGGCGCCGAGCTGGAAATCTTGAAGCTTAGTCGGAACAACGTTCTTCCTTGGGGAGCTCTCGAAGGTGAAGCAGCCCAGTGGCCTTAGTGATCCCATCGGAACCCCTGCAACCCATATCACTGCCGCTTCGCAGTCCAAAAAGACGCAGAGCTTCCCCTAATTTCACTTCTGTCGCTCCTTTCCATATTCTCAACTTCACGATGGTACAAATTCTCAAGAAATCCATTCTCCGATTAATTCACAGCGCTAACACCGCGTCTCCCCAGCTTGGACGCCTCTTCGGCCTCGCTATGCTCATCGTAGCAACCGTTGTCTTCGCCTACTACACCATATGGACGCTTCTCATGGTACGCTCTTGTACCAGCCGCCCAACCCTCCCATAACTCCCTCCATCCCTCCCACCCGCAAGGCCATTGCCCACCTCCACCTATACCGCATACTAACACCTCCCCCCTCATCAGCCCTTCGTCGATGAAGACCACCCGCTCCAGTCCCTCTTCCCGCCTCGCGTCTGGGCCATCCGCATCCCCGTCATTCTCATCCTTGTCGGCTCCGCCGTTGTCGGCTCGTTCCTGAGCATGGTTATGATCCGGAGCAACCGCAAGAAGGCACTCAAGGCACAGCAGGCGAAGAAGGCTACATAGGCGCATGTAGGAATGAAAGGCTTTGAGACAGCGGTGTGCGGTTTCATGTCTGCAATGCGCGGCATGTGGTGATCATTGATCAAACGCCGCGCTGCCATCGCAATTCATATGTTTTGCATATATCAGAAATCGGACGAGGCGAAGGCATATGCGCCTCTTCGAGCTCGGGAAAGGAGGGGCGTGCCGTGGCTGGAGGAAGTCATTGGACGTGGAGTAACGGCGTTTTCATATGAAGACATATACTAGCTAATCAGGCCATTGGAGGCAGCAAGATTCCCATGGTATTTTATCTAGCCGCGGTTCAATGCCATGAAGTGCCCATGAACATCATGATAAACGTCGATCTAGCGAAATTCCGCTTAATGATGGCGACCATGTGTTACTCCGATGGCTATCATACGAACAACATTTTACCCAGTGCTCTCATAACTGCACGGTGGAGAGAACAACCATCCACCTCACATCACCGCGCATTGCTCGTCGTTATCCAACATAGCCGGTCCACCACCTTCATCTACCTCGTCGTCGCCCAATTGCGGATGCAGGTAGAATCGTTGAGCAAGCTCGGCCAGCATGCCCCGCTGTATACAAATAGGGTCGTTAGTACCAAAAAACATAGTTATGACAATCCCCTGGGACCCCATGGGGGTGTATGTGATGCTGTGAGGTGTAATCAAAAGAGTTTCCCAAGCACGTGGACCAAACAGGGCACTTACCGTGATGTAGCTGCGATTACCACCTTGGCGAGTGAGATCGTTCTCCGAGATGATCTGGTATTCGTCTGCCATTCTCTTCCTGCTGGGCAGGCCACCAGGCGCGACGACATCCTCTTCCTCTTCGTCTCCTTCGGCTTGACTGGGCGTGGCATTCGTGTTGGCAGGGTGGGATGTCGGTCGTTGACGACGACGCATGCGACCGAGATTGATCGAAGAGAAGGCGGACGTATCGCCGGGAGAGACGCCAATACCAAGTCGGGCGTTATCACGAGCGCGAGCATCGGGGCTGAAGATTTTGACCGTGTGATCAATTCCAGACACTGCGATGACCGGCTCGTAGGGATGACCTATTAAGGTTAGCAGGATGTGCATTCAGATGATGAGCAAAATAATACCTTGCACGACGTTGACGACCTCGCCGTCTCCTTCGAGGATGTTGACAATTCGCGTTGTCTTCTTGTCCCAGATGAAGAGATGGCCCGAGTCGCTACCACTAACGACGTACTCATCCTGCAGCCCATAGAAGTTGACGTCTTTTACCGTTTTGACATTGCAATGCCCACCGAACCTCCGAGTGTGAGTTGAGCAGGGTTTGTCAAGCTCTGCCTTTTCCTTCAGCTTTGTGCGCTCGAAAGCAGAGCGCCAGATGATGTTGCTCGTGCCATTATCGTTAACATCGTCGTCGTCGTCATCTTCGTCATCGTCATCTTCATCGTCACTGCTGAGACCGAAGGGGTATTGTGTTTGATAATGTGTTTCGATGCCGGAATGATCGTCTTCGTCATCCTCATCCTCATCAGATTCATTGTCCTCCTCGGTAATGTTTCCGATTTCCTCGAGGGGTACCATGTCCTCGTCGTCAACATCTCCTTCCTCCACAGTAGGATCACTCGAATCGTCGATGTCTTCCACAGTGGGGTGTAGCGCATTAGACGAGCTCTGAGCAACCCCTATGCGGCTGATACTCGCACCCTCCGAAATCGGACTCTCAACGTCAATGTCTCGCAGAGCATTCCTAATAATCCTCTCGTCCTCGCGGACGGCAGCATCATTTCCTATACGGCCACCAAGCGCGCGGTCCACAGAGGCGCAATTAATTTCTATACCAGCGTTGGCGAGCAGGCCTCGTCCAACTTCGTAGCCCCAGAAGCGGAGAGCCGCACCCCGGTCTTGAGAATCAGGGTCAAAATCAGACGATCCGTCTTCGCGGACAGACGTCATATCATCCAGCAGATGCTGCGTTCGATGTGTGCGTTCGTCATACGGACCGGGATACACGGAAGACAAATCAGCGAACGGCAATTTGACGGCGCGTGCAAATGCATCAATGGCAGTCTTTTCGGACATGAATGTGTAGCGGTTCTCGTTGATTTCGAACGGCGAGGCGTCGAGGTTGATGATTGGCCTGTCTCTACTCGCAAGTCGCCGAAGGTATGGGATCAAGTGTTCGTCGATAGACTCGACGCCGGCGTTCTCAGGGACTGGGTAGCGGGAGTCGTCTCCCATTTGAGCAGGGGGCATTGAGAAGCCTTCAAGTAGAGCTCCGACACCGCTGCCCAGCCACAAAAGAATTGCCTTGAGGAAGTCCAGACTGAATTTTTCGCGTACAGAGATGCTGGGAGACTCTCGAGGTGCTGGGTCAATCTTCTCGAACATGGATAGGGCGGTGGAAGGTTCATTGCCGACGGTACGGAGCCTACCACCCATGACACGCGCCAGAGTACCCGCAGCTTGGACGAAGCGTCGAATGGAAGATCTAAGCTCTCTGGCCGAATTTTGTTCTCGCACTTGCCGAGGGGAAGGATCGACCGGGTATCGCCACGTTCGGATGATCTCATCAATCTGCGGGAGGATAGCCACGGCGATCCCAAGGACGGTGCTGAATGGGACAGTGTAGCCGGTTGGATCATCGTCGATGGTGCGATCGCGTGCCTTGAGGGTAAACAAGTTCTTCTTCATAGTTACTGTTTGTCTTGCGATACGATAGATTTGCACTACGTCTCGTGCTTCTGGAGTGGGACTTTGAAGATGAGATGTTTCAATCGGTATCTCCTCACTTTGGCCGTTCTCATAGTGAACCATGAGCGCCATGCCCTCATCGCCTTCCAGCGTTTCCTCGCTTCCAGTGCGTGGACGCGAGTTGGGCCTCTCAACGCTTCCAGTCGAGACACCAGTCCTAGTCCTTTTCCTTTTACGGTGAGTGGTATCCTTCACGCGTATGTTGCTCGGAGAGGTACGGGAGGTCTTTTCGGTCTCAGGCTCATCTGTGCCAGGGCTGCGAAGCAGGTCGAAGCTGTAGATTGATTCCCCGGACCAACTGACAATCATCTCATTGGGATTTGCGTCGCTGATCTTGCATGCAGTTATGTGACCGTTGTCGATACGCTTCATCCGCTTCTGACCGTTGGGCGCGAACTTGCGGACGCATTGAGTAGCTTGGCTGAAAAGCTCGTCGTCGTGATTAGACGGCTTGTCGGACATCGACAGTGATGCACCTCTCTCGGCAAGCCGGTCACGACCGGTCATCCTGCGATCATGAAGGAAACAGTGCAAGTGAGCGCCTCCCAGCGCGATATAGTGTGGCTGGCTTGGCGAGCACGAAATGGTATTCAAGTCGAGGTGATAGCGCTTGTAAGATATGAGAGGTGGTGGGACAGGGTCGTATCGCGAGGTAGAGAAGCTGCGTCTCACATAACCACCAATTCCTGCTGCTGGATATGCAGACGAGGGCTGCCGGATATCCCACTGCCGAACCTCGCCATCCTCTGAGCATGTGAGGAACAGCCATGGTGAAGACTCCGTCACAATCCGCTTGACTCTGTCACTGTGAGACCGGAAGACCTTGGCATTTGTATTGCCGTCCGTCAAATGGCGCGCATTGTACATGTTGTTGGGTCTCGAGTTTCGTGCAGACCAGACCCGGTTGGAGGCGTCGGACGGGGCTGTAGTCTGTCCCGCATACTCAATATCGAAGATCCTCACTTCTGAGTCTCCGGCTGCCGAAACCAGGATGCGATCGTTCGAGTGGGGCATGAACTTTACGGAGAATATGTTCGCCTTGTGTCCAGTGGCAACAGTCGTTGTGAGATCGAACTGCGAGGTCGAAGAGTCAGGCTGATAAGAGTGGATGTTGATGTGCTGGTCGTCAGATCCAGACGCGAGGAGCTTGCCAGACCGCGACCAACTGCATGCTATTAGATGTCTGTGTCTGTAGAATGGACGGATTGTTTAGAGCTTCGCGCTTACCTCAAGGCGTTGACGCATCCTGAATGGCCGCCCAGCTCATTCACAATGTCCAGATCGTTGACCCACTGCCTGTCGCCGTACAAAGCTTTGATCTTGGAGTACCTCGAGTCGTCGCCGAGCTCGCGCTTGAGCACGTTGTTGAAGAGCGTGGTCTTCATTGCGGCGCGGGACGGAACGAGGATTCGACAACGGTGACCCGTCTGTAGCTGGGGGAGGTGGGAGAGAGACGGCTGGTCGAAGCTGCGGCAAAGTGTCAAACGCGGGCGAGGGCCGGTGAGGCGTCGACGTCGCGTGTCGGTGAGAAAGTGCTGCGCTCAATCGGGAACGGACGGCGATGGCTGTTGCAAACAACGAGATGCGGGCGCACTCGCTGCGTGCATAGCGTCTCTGCGATTGAGGAGGGAGGGTGGGCCTCGCAGGAGCCAGACAGTGCGGTTGGCGGTAGGCTATCGAAGTGTGAAGTTGCAGGCCGAAGCTCTTCGACTTGGGTTCCCTTGGTCTTTCGTTGTGGTGCATCCTCATCATGTCACTGCGGTCACCGCAAGCTGCCGCTTATCTTATCAATCGCGCCTCGGCTCAAACTCCGCCCAAACCTCGCACCTCGAAACCCGCTTTGGTCTTTGCCGATTGCCGCGACACACCGCACCAACTGTTGTATGATGGCGGCAATGCGAACTGTACATCTCCCCGCGGACCAGTGTCGAGCTTGAGGGCATCAATGCATTCCAGGCATCCTTAACGTTGTCCAGCGGCTCCCAGCTTGACCGCCAACTCGGTTGTTTCAATCTGAACCACCCCAATGCATGTCGGTGCGGCTGGAACTGCGGTGGCGCTTCTCTCTCCCAATCCTCGTGGCACCAGTGAGGTACTGCCACTGCTGCCCTGGTGTCTGACAGCGTGTACGAAACGACCAATTGCACGGCTTCGACATGTGAAAGCGGTACAGAGAAAGTGGAAGCTCAATCAACCAGATCGAGATCACGAAGCCTGAGGATTCAATTTCGGTTCTGGCAGAGAACACCTTCAGCAGCGCTTTCATCCAGTGCTGATTTTTATTATCATCCTCCGCACTAGTAGACGATGCTGCTGTACGTGAGACTTGTTGAAAGATTTCTTGATAAGAACAAGCAGCTACAGATCATGTGAGTACGAGAAGGCCATGGTAAATGACCAGGTTTCAACAAACATGCCGGATTGATCAAAGTTTGAAGTAGCAATCTGATCATTTCTGTTCCAAAGTCAATAGTTGCTTTGGCTTCTGCAAACCTCTATGAGTATCTCTCAGAATTCCCACTCCTCTATAAAACGGGTGCTACCTTTTCAGTGATCTTTTCATCTCATATCAGAATCAGACATGAGTTCAGCACCGCCAGACACACCATGGGCCACGAGACGGCTTGACAAGATATGGATGCGCGAAGAAGAAACAGTCGACGGCTTCTACCAGCGAACGATTGAGCTTCTAATCGAGGCAAAGTACAGCGAAGAAGAGAAAGCTACGTGGCTAATCTCGAAACTTAAGCAGCACCTCAACAAAGGTCTGAATAAAGAGGCATACAATAACGTGAGCGAGCTCCTTCAGCAGGTCAGAAAGATTGAGAATCAACTGGATCTGAAATCTGGATTTGATCAAGAAGTCGACGCTCCAATCGAAGGCTCCGGGAAGAAAAGAGTAAAGGCTAAAGACAAGTCTGACAAGATTCTGTGTGTGCTCGACACCAGCCCCGATAAACCCATGTTCTATTGCGAGGCATGCCAAGTGACCTACCTTGGCATGCAGAACAATTGCGACTGGTGTACAGGTCTGCACGAAACATCCAAGGTGATCCTCTTTGTCAGAGTAAGCGGTTTCTGCTCGATGACTGGTAACAAATCAGGCTTTTGCCTCTTCTTCGGTCCGAACTCCCAGCACAACTTCACGATGTCCTATGACTCTCGTGGTCGAGATCGGCGACAGAATGCGATTCTGGCTACTCTTTCAGCCATCTCTTGTGCCCTTGAAGGCATCTACGAGTGGATGTATTCCCCCGCTCAACTGACACGCATTCGCGTGTGCGTGGGCACGACCGAGAGGAAAGAAATCGCGGACACGCTCTGCTCTCATCTCCAGCATTGGGAATGGCATGAGGCCAGCAAGACATACATCCATCATACCAAGAAGTCCTCTCACGACGTTGCGAACTCGAAAGAGAAGCGAGAGGTGGGGCACACGCTGGAGGTTATGAAGGAGCGCGGTGTGAAGGTTATGTGCAGGCCGATTCGGAGGGAGGAGAATGAGGTGGCGATTAGGTTAGCGGAGCAGGCTGCGATTCGAGCAGTGAGCGACTATGGAGACACGTTGGTTTCAACTGCTTCTTGATGGTTGAAACGCAGACGATGTGGATTGTGGAATAGGGGAGGGATATGGATGTGGAAAAGCGGTACCTGATGTAAAACCTGGACGAGCGTAGCTAGATGATGTCGATTCTGCATATCATTCGCTCTCAACAGACTGTGATAACGCATGCCAGGAACTGCTGACGGGCTTTGTGCAGCTCGCCAGCCATCATCGGCGAAGGATTGACGACAGTGAACAGCTGTTCAAATGCACTTAACCACTGACTGGCGTCTCCGGGACAACGGCTGCGTATAAGAGTGCTAAGGCTCTGGGTCCCTTCTCGACAGGCGATGCAAGCAAAAGCGCGCGGCTGATGGCGGGCAAATGGGTGTATGAGAGAGGCGGCTGGCTGTTGGGTCGGCGGCAACAGTCGTCGTCTTCGGGCATCCAGGCGGCAACGACTCGCGACTCACCGTCCGCCGAAGTCCCACGACGATCTGCACCGCCCCGCCCATCACCACTGCCACTCCCACTGCCACAACATCGCGACTCCCGCTCTCAAGCCGGAGCAGCACATCAGCAACCGCCCACCACGGCCAAATCAACTGCGTCTTCCCGCGCCTCCACTGCTCCGCCCTCGCCGCTTGCCATCTGTGAACAGCTCACCTCCGCCAGCGCAATCCTCTTCGACCCCAGATACACCAACCGCCCGCCTCCGACCGTCCTCAGGCCCACCCACGTCGGCACCCTCTCGCTCGAAGACCGCACCGACTCCTCCATCAGCGTTCGCAGTCTCGGCGGAGGCCAGATCGTTCCCGTCATGGACAAGCGTCATCCGAGTTCCTTCCAGCAGCTGGAGAAGCTTGGAGAGGGCACATATGCCACGGTACGGCTGGCGCAAGTCCGGTTCTTGACTGAGCACAGGCTGATTTCGTAGGTGTTCAAAGGCCGCAACAGGCAGACGGGAGAGTTCGTTGCCTTGAAAGAGATCCATCTCGACTCGGAGGAGGGCACGCCGTCGACGGCCATTCGCGAAATCTCGCTCATGAAGGAGCTCAAGCACGAGAACATTGTCAACCTCCACGATGTGATCCACACCGAGAACAAGCTTATGCTGGTCTTCGAGTACATGGACAAGGACCTGAAGAAGTACATGGATTCGCGAGGCGACCGTGGCCAGTTGGACCCCGTCACCATCAAGTCGTTCATGTACCAGCTGCTGCGCGGTATCGCCTTTTGCCATGACAACCGCGTTCTCCACCGCGATCTGAAGCCCCAGAACCTCCTCATCAATACCAAGGGACAGCTCAAACTCGCAGATTTTGGTCTTGCGCGCGCCTTTGGCATCCCTGTCAATACATTCTCCAACGAGGTCGTCACCCTCTGGTACCGAGCACCTGACGTCCTGCTTGGCAGCCGCACGTACAATACCAGTATTGACATCTGGTCGGCCGGCTGCATCATGGCTGAAATGTACACCGGTCGTCCCCTTTTCCCGGGCACCACCAACGAAGACCAACTGCAGAAGATTTTCCGCCTCATGGGCACGCCATCCGAGCGCTCATGGCCCGGCATCTCCCAGTTCCCCGAGTACAAGCCCAACTTCCACGTCTACGCAACGCAGGACCTGCGCTTGATCCTGCCGCAGGTGGACCAGCTAGGCCTGAACCTACTCAGCAGCATGCTCCAGCTCAGGCCCGAGATGCGCGTTTCGGCACAGCAAGCGTTGCAACATCCTTGGTTCCACGACTTGACGCAGCGCGGTCAGCAGCAGATGAGTGCTCCACAGCTGGCGGCGCAGCAGCAGGCTCAGCAGGCGCAGATGGGTGGAGGTTATGCCATGCCGCAAGGTGCTTACTAAAGATGAATTGCCATTGATGATATGATACACCCCTCTTGCATGGCTATTCATCTCAATAATTATACTTAATCAAGATTACCACAAAAAACAGCAGCAAATTGGAGTCTGTCATTTTCTGTTCCGCTAACAATGGGTTATGCTGTAGCAGTCGAGGTCCAGATGATATCGAACCGCTACCCAGTTGTTTCTTCCATCCCTGGAACTGCGGACATCGATTCTCAAAGAGTTACCAGGCCCATCTACCGGCAAGACTCACTTGCCGAGTCCGGTAAAGGCAAAGGTAAGGGGCGCGCAGAACCAGAATCCTCAAATATTCCTGGCTCTGGGTCCTCTTCCGAGCCTGTCAGGCCTGCAGAACCTCAATCTTCAAATGTCCCTGGCACTGGGTCTTCTTCCGAGTCTGTCAACCGCCAACTTTCACTAGCCCAGTCTACCAACGCTCAGAGGCCGTTTAATCCTAACGCCAACAATTTTGTCCCTTCTGGCTGGTCCTTAAACTATGAACACCTGCGTGCCGGATGGAACCCTCAAGGCGCAGTGCCGGAGACCGTAAGGACTCAGTTCGCCCCGGCAGATCCTGCGTTGGTAGAATATCTTCAGGACATCCGGAACTATAGACGATCATTTCGCGGGGCCACAGACTTTTACCAACCCCCAGACCCCGCAAATATTTCTTTTCCGGAAAAAATGAGTTCGAGCGTCGCTCCTCATTTCGTTTTACTTGGTGAGTCCTCGGGGTCTTCATCATTACATGCCGGAACCCAGGACACTCAAGGCGTAATGCCTGGGACTGCAAGTTATCTCCAGTGGATGTCGCACGATCCCGCAGTAGTAACAGGCCTTCAAGCAATTCAAAACCATCCAGATCCGTCACTGGAGACTGCAAATCTCTGTCAACTCCCAGGCCCTGCAAATACTCAATCTTCGTTTTCGGAGAACGTGAATCCGAGCCTGGATCCTCAAGACTTGTCCACGCCGAAGCCGAACATTTTCAGAGGATGGGATTTTCCACAATCGACCAATCAATCAATGGACGATCAGCCGATGAAGAGTACTCCAACAGACTTTCGATCGCTGACCACTCAGACAACGATGCCTGCAGACTTGGCCGATACAGTTATGTCCTCTCAGCCGGCGATGTCCAAATTGTATTTGGGTCAGAATATGCCTTCCGCTTGCCAGACAATGCTCTCTCGGAATATGAAAGACATTCACGCAATGGGGTCCCAGTCGACGCATGTTCAGCCATTATCTGAACAAGGTATAGCTCCCCAGACAACATTCCCGGATCGTATGGACTTGCAAGCAACGGCGTCTCACCAGACGACTTCTCGGCCATCGGAATATCAAGACACGAATCCCCAGGCACGAATGGTTCAGGAGATGAACCACGAGTCATCGGCATCTCAAATGGCGACTCCTCATCCATCATCTGATCAGAATATGGCTTCACAGACAACATTCCCTCAGAGTATGGATAGGGGCGTTCAAGGGATGGCTACTCAGCCGGCGACTTGTCCGCCATCGGGTTATCAAAGTAGCATTGCCCAATTGAGAATGCTGCAGGAGACAAACGATGAGTCATTGGTATCTAAATTGATAGTCCCTCAGCAATCATCTGATCCAAATATAACTTCCCCGACTATGCCCTCTGGAAATGCGCACGTTCAAGCGTCAGAGTATGAACCGGCGATTGGCCGGTTCTACAATCATGCAATGGGAATTGGAACAATGGCGGCTCACCCGGTACTGTCTAGGCCAAAGTCTTCTCAGATGGTGACTCCCACAGCACCAAAGCCCCCCCAAAACACGGATACTCAAGCTTCGACATACGAGCCGACAATTGGCCGTCTCTACGATCACGCAATGGGGATTCAAACAACAGCAGCTCGACCGGCACCGTCTCGGCCAAAGTCTTCTCACAAGGTGGCTCCAAAAGCACCAAAGCCCCCTCAAAACACGGATACTCAAGCTTCGACATATGAGCCGACAATTGGCCGTCTCTATGATCACGCAATGGGGATTCAAACAACAGCAGCTCAACCGGCACCGTCTCGGTCAAAGTCTTCTCACATGGTGGCTCCAACAGCACCAAAGCCCCCTCAAAACACGGATACTCAAGCTTCGACATATGAGCCGACAATTGGCCGTCTCTATGATCACGCAATGGAGATTCAAACAACAGCAGCTCAACCGGCACCGTCTCGTTCAAAGTCTTCTCACATGGTGGCTCCAACAGCACCAAAGCCCCCTCAAAACACGGATACTCAAGCATCGACATATGAGCCGACGATTGCCCGGTTCTACGATCAGCCAATGGCTACGCCAGTCACGGTCCCCAAGAAAGCATACCCTCAGCAGGGGTCTCATCAATGGGTGGATCCTATAGCACCAATGGTCCCCAAGCCATCATTCTCCAGCTCAGATGCCCCCCGATATGGAACTCATCGATCAATAGCTCCTGAAATAGTTAACCCTCAACCACAGTCTCACCAAGCCACTCACTGCTGGCTAGCCAGGTATTCCCCCGCCATGAACACCGACAGCACGCCCAAGCCCACACCCACGCCCACACTCGCGCCCTCACCCGCGCCCCCAATCACCTCTATCCTTGCATCTCCCCATCCTCCCCCAGAAGTCCTCGCCCATCTACCCCCGGATGCCCCTATCCTTTCACATGATCCTCCCACCGCAGAAGAACTTGCCAACATGCCCCCAATCCTCCCCATCCCTTCACCCGATCCCCCTCCTTTCGAAGAATCAACCAGCTTCTTCTACGGCCCCGCTCCCATGAAAATACGGCTAGAAATCGCGGAGAGCAATTTCCTCAAGTGGCTGAGCGCAATGGATCGGTTTGTGAGGGGCAAGGAACCGACGCTGTTGAAGGACGTCACGCCTGGTGATATTGAGGACTGGTATAATCAGCTGTATCCGTTGGAGGATTTGAGGATGAAAAGGCCGTGGGAGAGTAGTTAGGATGATGATTGAGGTTGTTGGGGAGGGGGTTTGGCGATTTGAGGTCGCATTGCTAGCTCGAGGTCCTGATTGTTGGAGTATTCGTCTCGGGTTCTGGGTTATCCTTTTCGACGTAGCGCCAAGATTACAGTTCTTACGCTTCTGTATCATTCTTCGCCCTGCTCATGTCCTGTCTTTTTGTACTGTTATATCCCCCACTGGACACCTTTTCGCCTGACCAACCAAACCCACAATTCCACTGCTTCATGCTCTCCACTCGTACATGGACACGGCGGAACTAAGTCTGTCCGCCAAATGACTGTTGCGCGCTCGCCTAATCGGGCAATAGATATAAAAGCCCGCCGTGCTTTCAATCCTGCGTTTCTACAACATGCTACCAGCTAACTAGAGTCAGGGCGCTAGCAAATTAATGTCACATGCCACTAACACCACGTTGGCACCTTTCATCTAAATAGGCAATTTGATGGCAAATCTGTCGTCCCATCTACACATCCTCTTTCTTCATCCTTGATCTCGCCGGAAGATGAACGTCACCATCATCACTGCCCTGCTGTAAAATCGAGGTGGTACAAGCACTCGAGCGAGCTCATGTGCGGGGTCTACCGAAGCGTGCTTAAGGACATGATCATGCTTGAGGAGTAGACTGACAAATCCAACTGAGTCTCTTTGGACTGAATTTTGCAGTCTCTAACACGCCGCAATATCCAGAAAGGATTACGGGAAGTCCTTACAAGTACTATCGCTACATTGTTCCTATATAGAGAGATACCTAGGGCTCTAACTTCTTACTTGTATAATAACTCTTTATGAGCAGTTTTGTATTAGGTTTGTTGGTTGTTAGGGACCACTTTGATATATATGTAATTATCACCGCTTTTACTCTTGTGATTTAGGTTCGCAAAGCTCGTGTAGATTTCACAATGGTCACTCGGAAAGACAGATATATGGATAATCGTTCGATTCCTGACTAACTTACACGTGCAAGCTGTGCATTGGCTACTGACGAACATCCCACTATCAAGCGAGCGAGCGAGCGACAAAATCTGCGATGCTGTGTACTGAAAGCACAGCAGCAGCATAAGCACCCTAGAATATCTGGTGCCAAAGCCATCGACTGCTGGTCCAACGTCTTGCGGCGGTGGACATGATAGGACGCTGTAAGTCGTGGGGCTGCAACAGGTAGTTTGACGTGAAACGACCTGTGCCCCTTCCGCGCAAAGCAGGAGACTTATGAGAGAACATTTTATGACGGCGCGAGTCTTCCGTCGAAGATCCGCCCAGTTAGCCGGCCAGTTAGCCGGCCAGTTAGCCGGCCATGTCTTTCCACCTAGATAGACGCCAGGCAATGGCGAGCCAAGCGAAAGGCCGGAGGCGCGTAACTATGCGCAAGACTGAACCACCACCTGGCATGTCGTGAGCTGAGACAGCCTTGAGAGACAGAGAGAGCATATGCTCGCGAGGCTGGTGCATCTCGCAGCTCCGGTTCAGGTGAAGTTAAGCATAAGATTCGTAACGGCTGTGGAGTGGTTGACAAGAAACGTCCTATCAGTACCCATGTGTGGTATTGCTGTCCAGGCCAAACAAGCGGTTTACCGTGGGGATGTTTTGGAGGCTCGGGATTAGTCGCGACAACAGAAGGCCATCCCGCCATGTGCTTCCCGCAGGAAGACACGAGGATTATGGATACACGAAAAAGAGCACTGCAATGCTGCAGCGATGAGTAGTAATACCAGCTTGGTTGGGTGCATTGCATCTGCACATTGAGAAAACAGAGAAAAAGCAGGGAGAAACAGGGGGAAGCAGGGGGTTCGACTCACCGCAAAACACGCAAACGCAGCGAAATGCCATCAACGCCTTCTCTCGCCTCGACTCGCCTGCCTGCATCTCTGTCTGCCTTCCCGCAAACACGAGCTCAGGTAACAGGCACAGCGGGGCATGGCGGCTTATAGCATCTCGTCCGTGAAGCGAGTTCGTAATCTGATAGCCGAAGGAAACACGCGAGCCGTGCGGCGCAGTTGGAAAAATGATGTCTTGTTCTATTTCGGCTGCCCGCATGTGGAGAGGTTCGTTACCATGAATATGGAATTCGTGTCGGCTAAGTAAGATGTTGGCAGTAGTGTTTAGAAGTCGCAAATGTCGCAAATGTCGCTTGTACTGCAGGTCTATATAGGGCCACGCGCAGCTGTCTGTCGAGAGCGTGGACATGCGATAACGCCAACAGATGTCGATCACGGGTTATTACTCTTGATATCTATTCGACGCGAAGCGCAAGTCGAGCGCACTGTGTGGCGTTGTGATGTCTAGGATAATCGTACCGACAAGGCGAGATTTACTTGTGTTTGTGGCGCCAGCTTAGGTTTGTCTGTCTCGGGAACGATGTTGCAATCTGATCTGCCTGATTTTTGGTGCTTTGTTTATATCTGGCGACGAGGCAGAGAGGTCGATGGGTGTGATTGATGAGAACGCATATGGAGTAGTAGTACAGTTTGGGTGATCTTTTGACGGATGGAGAAGTCGATGGCAGCAGTGGGAAGGAAACTGGAATTGCAATGTGGCCTCAGGTGATAGACGATGACGTTGCCCCCTTTTGGTCGAAGCAACAGGGGGAGGAGGGAGAAGCAAGAGCCCGAACTTCATCTAGTAGTCGTAGCAAGTCCAGGGGATATATGTAGTACCGATTGCGTGAGTTCACCCATTTTCGAAGTAGACCGCAATTTGCCGCATGAAAGCCGATTTTCTGAATCCACAAGGAAATCCACCGAAGTCACCGGAGACTATTGAGTATGACCATTAGACGCTTTGGGCTGACAAGGAGTGCCGCCGAGTCATACCGACTGGTCGCTTGCGCCGTTGAAAGAGGATGAAAGCTGATAGTTTTCGACCGTCCGCATGCCAGAAGCTAAGTACCGCAATTTCGTCATGCTGTTGGATCGCTGAGCAAAGTGTCGTGAGACTCGAAGAGCAAGAAGTGAAGTGAGCACGTCAGGAATATCGGGGACCGTAAGCTGTGGAGCTGGTGGGGACTAGAGAGGATCCGCCGATTCTACTCTCGCTTGGTGTCTGCAAGAATTAGTATAAGAATATTCAACGGCGGTAGTATCGGTCATCACCGCGGTCATCGTAGGACCTTCCACCACCGTAGGAGTCCTCCGCAGCACCACCATAGCCTCCGGCTCCACGGTCATCGCGGTCGTAGTGACGGCCACCACCGCGGCGTTCGCCACCGTAGCGGTCGTCGCGGCTGGAAGCGTAGCGGTCAACACCACGAGGAGGACCGTAATCGCGCTCGCGGCGGTCGCCCCTCCTGTCGCCGTAGTAGTCGCCGCCGCCGCCGCCGCCGCCGCCGTAGCGAGGGCCGCCTCTGAAGCTGCCGCCGCCGTAGTCGTCGCGACGTCCGCCGTATCCGCGACGGTCTTCGTACCTGTCGCCGCCGAAGCCACCGCGGCGGCCACCGCGGAAGTCCTCTGGATATTGAATTAGTCAGGTTTGTAGAGTAGTTGGCGGCGAAGGAGACTTACCGCGCTTGGGGGGTCCGAAGTACTTGCCCGGGGTCGGGGTCCTGGGGCGAGCGCGACGGGCCTTTTCGATGCTCAGAGTCCTGCCCTCGATGACTTCACCTTGGAGGCCCTCCCTGGCAGCGTCTGCCTCTTCCGGAGTGACCATGTTGACGAAGCCGAATCCGCGAGACTCCCTGGTGTGGGGGTCACGCATGATGTTGCACTTCTCAACGTTGCCATACTTCTCGAACAGGCGGGTGACCTCTTCCTCGGACAGACGAGGATGGATGCCAGTGACGAACAGGTTCGAGCCGGGGTTGATGGCGCCAGGGTCATCATCGTCGTTGCGCGAACGAGGCTCGGGGGGAGGACCGCTACAGTCGTCAGAAGGTTGCGTTTGTCGATGAAGGCGCCTTGTACTTACCGGTCGTCCATGCGGTCGCGGGCGTTGGGAGACGCGCTACGGGCGCGAGCCTCGTCGTCGCCGCGGCGGTCGTTGCGAGGGGAGCGGCTGCGCTCACGCTCGTAGACACGCTCGTCACGGTCATCTGCGCGATAGGTGAGTGAGGTCCGCGGTATGCAGTGCGAGTGAGGCATACCCTCGTAGGGACGGGGGTCCTGTTCGTACTCCATGGTTGTGGTGGTGAGGTGTTGAGCTTGAGCTGGAACGTGTGTCGCAGAGCTGAAGAATGGGATCCAGGCAGGCGAGGTGGGAGAGATCTCGTCTATCAGGTGCACGCGCGCTGTCGGACAGGCGCAATTTGTAGTATGGGGATGAGAGGGGAGAACAAAGGAGGTAGAGGTTGACGCGAGGTGTCGCGTTCGGATGAAGAGTGAAGGAAGGGTCAAGAGCTGTGAGGAATGCTTTGGGGTTCTTGGATGCGGTCGCCAAGAGCTGAGCGCGACAGGGCAAACGCCTGGACCCACCAAGGGACACCAAACTGAAAACCAATGGCGATGCGAGTCACGGCCAATTGAGCCTCACAATGAAGAGAACAAGTCGCACAAAAGCAATGCGCAGCCTCACTGGAGCCGAATTAATTTGCCTGCAATCTGTTCTCCTCGCCCGGGTGAGCCTCATGTCCGAGCCTGCAATTTTCACTTTGTACATAGTCTTTCCGACGACCATCCATCACCCACTCGATGTCGTTCACAGGAGATCTCACATAAGATAATACATACTTCCACTCGGTCCACTGTACGCAAATAGTAATACTGATCATCCCCAAGCAGACCCCTGTGGAGCTCTGTAGCAAGCGGTCTAACGGCAAGTATGGGAAATCATCGAGGAGCTTGCAAGCATCCCTTCAAGGGGATCACATCCCACCAACGCCCCCAACTCATCCGTACCCTAGCCCATGGTATACAGCAGTAAAGAAATCGGTCGTTAGTAATATCCGGCCCCCCCCATACGCCTGCCCAAGATAATAGATGCGCTTTCAATTGTCTCACTAACCCCAATACTGTTTGCTCTTGTTCCTGTTCCGTTGCTTCTTCCGCAGCTGCGCCTTGGTCAGCGTTTCCATACCAGCCGCGCTCTGCTCGACGGCAGGTGCATCGGTCATCTCCGTATCGATGAGGCCGTTGAGCTCCTCATCACCAATCTCGCTCAGCTCTTCGCTCATCCGACTGACTACCTCGCGGCCAGTCCAGCGCTCGTCGTGGATCGTGGTGCCAACGGGGTCAAATGGCCCGAAGTACCACGGGACACCGCCAGTGACGAGAGGTGCCAGAAGATCGCGTTCTGATCGAGGAGGCGTGAGAGGTCCTGGATGACCCGTGGATGGGTTTGTGCTGCCGGAATTTGACAGAGCAGGGGCTGTTCCAACGCTACCGCGACGACCATTTGGTGCATCGAGCATTTGATCTTCCACAGTTGGCTGCGCAGCTGCCAATTGCATCTCAGCCATGACATCCTCCGAGCTCTCGGCCTTCTTGATGCCGTTTCGCGCCTGTGGGCCGTCGTTGTCCTGATCATGTGCGCCGTTGCCATTGACCATGGTCTCCGCACCATTTGTGGCACCCTCGACAGCTTGTTTAGCTTCGTCTTCTGGCTCAGCAGCGACATTGGCGGCCTTGTCGTCAACTTCTTGAACTTCATCATCACTACCTTCATCAACAGCCTCGCCGTTCAAGAGAGCCGATTCAGGCCTCGAGGAAATGCTGTCGTTTAGCAAGGCATCAAGGTCCCGCAGTTCCTTCTCGTATGGCTTATCCCCAAGCTCTGCTTCCTTGCGCGTAGCTCCAGACAGAGGGCCTTGGATGGCCTTGATGATCCGTTTCGCCAGCTTCTTTCGGTCCTTCTGTTCTGGCGTGAGCGCTTTGTGCGGAACTCTGCTAACCTGCGATGAATCTTCGGATGTGGTAGTGACTCCGATGACCGCGCTGAACACAGCGCTGATATCTGCGGAGAATGTATGCACAGAGGTATACTCGCGCTCGTCCAGCTTTTTTTCGATGGCATCGAAGCCTTCTTTGAAGACACCTTTGGGGTCGAGAGCTTGTGCCTTGTCGAGGATCGGCCAGAGCAAGGGAGGTATCGGCGTGTAGATAGTATCCACGATGGCCTTAAGGTTGTAGGCATCCTGCAGCTTGAGTTCCTCTCTCTTCAAAGTAAGTGCACAGAGCTCCTTGAGCTGGTCCATCTCCGCCTCGAGCGATTGCGCAAAGTCGATGCGCCGTCGCAGTTTCGGGCGTCCAATGGCACCCATACCCACGAAGTTTCGTCTGGTGATTTCCATTGACGAGAAGGTCTCCATCTGTAGTTGAAGCCTCTTCAATAGTGCTGCACCTCGTCGAGCCTCTCGCTTGAGCGTCCAATACTTACACGCTTCTGCAACGAATTCCTTGCGTTTCCGTATGTTCAAGCGCTGGAGAGACTGCTCGACATTGTGCCAGACAATGTGGGGCACGATTGGTGCGCCCGACGGCAGCCTCCATACATTCTTTGGTGGCTCACGTGGCTCAGTACGCTTGCGCTTGTTGCTTCCAGGGACCTGCCCGTCTCCTTCTTCTCCGCCCTCGGCCAAGGCAGCTTGCTGAGGGTCGGGATTCTTATTAGCATTAAGGGCTGACTGCTGGCTATCGGCCCATCGTCTGTTTCGCATGGTGTGTCGGTAGAATTCCATTGCATCAGCAGTGGCGCCGTCAACATCATTCTCCCGCTTCCAGTCCGGCGGAACGTGCTTGTGGCAGAAGGCCTTCAGAACGCTTGCATCAATGCTTGCTGGACCTCCATGAGCAGACTTCATTCGCAGGAAGAGTCTCGCACGTCTAGCGCAGGTAACATGGAACGCCTGGTAGCAGCTCTTGTTCCCGCATTGGATGCAGGCGCCCATCTTTTGCTCGCAGATGTAGCATTTCTGGCGACTAGTCAGCAGTATGTATCACGAGTCAGGATGGTCAACCTACAAGTCCCCAACGCTGCTTCGGCACCTTTTCGACATCCTGCACAGGTTCCATGAACGTCGTGTTGCCGAGGGAGACTTCCGGGATCCATATGGCACACAGCAGATGCGACCAACGATGATTGCCCGTCTGCTTGAAAGCGCCGTCGACATTGGGGCAGAAGATGCACGTCTGCGGCCAATCAGCAAAGTGGTGTAGCCTCTTCGGACCAAAAGTACTTACGGGCGTTCCTCGGCCGATCAGCTGGCACTTTCGGCAAAGCCATTGTCCTTCTGGTATAAAAGGAACACCGTAACACTCCTGATGCACCGCGAGGTCGCAACCATCGCAAAAGACGATTGCATTAGTGTTTTCGCAGTCGCCATCATCGCAGACTGCGCATTTAGTATCCTGTTCCTCGCCCTGGCCTGCTGGCTCGCCATTCACTGCGGCCGCCGAGCTGGACCTTGGACGATGAGTCTGAGGAGGTTTGGGGTTCGGCTTTGGGATGCCTAGGACGTCATGTTAGTATGCGCTCTCCCCGCAACTCCCACCAAGCCCCGATTACTCACGTTTTTCGAGCGCATGCCACTCTTTCTCTATCTGCGTCATAGTAATCTCAAAAGTCGCAGGCTTGATCGCTTCTACTTCCTCCTGTTTCCGAGCTGCGTTGAGTGCATCTAGCCAGCGATCGTCTTGCTCGTCCATGTCGTACTCGACACGCCCCACAGGATGGACAGCTGCATCTTTGTCAAAATTCATGGCGAGATCCAAGTCTTCCTCAATGAACCCATCAAGCAGTCGGATCATTCTCTTCTCAGGCCGTACGAAAATATCGCTCTCCTGATATCCGAGGTTTGCCATGGTGCGATCCACATAATTGACTTGCACAGACTGATCCTGCTCATAGGCTGCAAAGGGATCAACCATCCGATAACTCGGTCTGGGCAAGCTAAGCTTCTCCCGTCTGTCTTTCGTCGGAAGGGGCTCGATGCGGGGAGCTGGCGGCGAACCCAGACCAGTGAGCATGGAACCGGGTCGGCGAGGCGGTCGTCCTGGCCTACGCTTCATCATCGACATCGATGGACTACCACCATTGACCCCCTCTTCATCCTCGCCGAAGGTGGACTCTTGAGTTGGAAGAGGCGGAGTTCCATTGACCAAAGCCGCCTCGTCAAACACAGAGGATGCACCATTCTGCGTGCCGAAACCATGGCTCTGACTCAGACCCGCCATTGGTGTGGAGGGCTTCGTCACTGGTGGACTTATCCCATCAACCTCCTCTGCACTGTACACCATAAAGTCTGCTTCTATATCCAGATCCTGGTGGAACTCCTCCCAGCCCCGTTCCTCGCGCGGCTTATATCCCTCGTTCTGCGACGCTACCATGGACGCCGCAGCAGTGGCTGAGCTAGATCTGGGTCCCTGGGCGGGCCGATCACGGCGGGGACGGGAGACTGTTCTGGAAGGAGATGCGACTGGAGAGCTTCTGCGGACTGTGGCTGCTGCGGGAGTGCGGGAGGGTCGTGGTCGTGATGCCGTATGGCGTCTACCCAGCATCTTGAGCAAGGGCAAAGCTACCTCTTTGGGTATCTCGGTCCCATCCACGGGATCTATGTAGCGTCCCCCGCCCCCAGGGCCGCCTGGTATGTATTTCGGCCGTCTCTGCTGCCCGGTGGAGGGGGGCGCAGCGGGCGTGGTGACGGGCGTCTCGCCGTTGCGTGGCCTCCCCGGGCCGCGGTTGGTGCGCCTGTTAGGGGTGGCAACCGGGGCGGTCATGTTGGTGATTGCGGGATGTTCAGGTGACGAAAGTCTTCTGGGTGAGACTTCAGGTCACGCTGCGCTTGCGGAGGCGCAAGGAGGGATGCGGCAGAGTGGGTTGAGCTACCGGCAGCGCAGACGCGTCGAAGGTCGATGTTGATGTTGAGGCATCGGCGGGGAGGTGGTTGCAGCGCGTTGGAGGATTCGGCGAGTGATGCGACACGCTTGACGGTGCTGGTGGAGTGTTGAACGCGCGCTCGCTGGAGATGTGGTGGTAGGTTGAGGTCGTGAGTAGGCCGGCAATTAGCGTGCCCGAAGCGGCACTAGCCACTAGCGCGAGCCCCAGGATCCACGGCCTGGTCAAGAGTTCTGTGCTCCCGAGCCAGGCACACCCATCACCGCGTTGACAAAAGCGAGAATCCATGCGAGCATCGCTCTGACACTCTCGCTCGAGGCTGCTGGCGCCCGTCTCGTGCACTTGCCATACCATTTGAGCCTCTTCTTTGCTGTACATATATCACGTGCCCGCCGTCTGGACCTTGTCTCGTACATCTCATCACTCACAGCCCGTCGTTTTCTTCCCATATCACCATGGCCGAACGCGAGCTTTTTGACTTCTGGAGGGCTTCCTCCACCCTTTTCGGATTGATCTCGTACGTACAAATCTCTCCACGCCCGTAACAAGCCACGACTCAACCCATTTTTCGGCTGGCTCATTGCTTCCGTGTACAGCTTCGTATGCTGGTCCCTCTCATTCTACCCTCAGCCACTTCTGAATCAGAAACGAAAATCGATAGTCGGCTGGAACGTCGACTTTCCCTTCCTGAACGTGCTCGGGTTCGCAGCGTACACTGTCAACACGGCCGTCATGCTGTGGTCTCCAGCTATACGCGAGCAGTATGCGTATCGGTATCCCGCGTCTCCGGAGCCTAGTACCCGCTGGAACGACTTCGCGTTCGCTGCACACGCGCTTGTGCTGTGTGTTGTGACTTACAGCCAGGTGTGGCCCCGGATTTGGGGTTTTGAAAAGGGGGAAGACCAGAAAGTGACGAAGCCGGGCTGGTGGATCTTTGGGATCTGTCTTGCCGCCGTCGCAGCCAGTGTTGTCGCGGTCTTGACACTGAGTCCTGATGGTGGCTACGATCCGAGTGGATGGGCTTGGATCGACGTGGTCAGTTTTCTAGCCGTGGGTTGAGTTGATCATCCCGCCGTCTTCTTTTCTACATCTTATACCTCCTCACGAGGCTCTTCGCCTCGAAGGGTGTCAGCAAGTCAGAACTAACACTTCTTGCCGTCCTCTATCAGATCGGCGTCTTAGGCGACGACAAGATGGTCATCACCTTCTACAAATACATGCCTCAAGCCTTGGACAACTTCAAGCGAAAAGCAACGACGGGCTTCTCCATCTGGCAGATCCTCCTCGATCTCACCGGCGGCGTCGCGAACATTGGCCAACTTCTCATCGACTGCTCCCTCGAAGCAGACTGGTCCGGGCTCACGGGCAACCCGGTCAAGGTCGGCTTGTCCGTCATCACTCTGTTCTTTGACGTCATCTTCGTTCTCCAACACTATGTGCTTTACCCTGACAGCGGCGATCTGGTAGACGCCGAGGAGGGACAGATGCCGCAAGCCGACGCGGAAGAGAGGCAGGTGCCGGGAGGTGGACAAGAGCGGCAAGAACAGGAGCGGGAACAGGAGCGGGAACAGGAGCGGGAACAGGAGCGGGAACAGGAGCGGGAACAGGAGCGGGAACAGGAGCGGCAACAGCGGAGCGAAGCAGAAGGGAGAGGAGTGCTGACGGATGATGATAAACAAGAGCGGCACGCGCTCGAGCGGCAGCTGCAGGGTTCGCAACCGCAGGAGCCACGGCAGAATCGGCAAGCACAGCAGGGTGGACAGAGAGAAAGGCGAAGACAGGGGCGGCAATACTCTGGCAACGAGTCAACGCCGCTGCTTCAGGCAAGACATTAAACGCGATTGCCGCTATTGACGCTTGGTTTTCGCTTGACGAGTCGTGCATGCTATTTCAAGAAGATTGGAGAGTCATGGTAGAGGCGTACGGATGCACATCACTTTAGATTTTTAAAGGCGTCCACTGGGAATTTGTGGGCTGGGTCCGCCGAGGCAATTTTAGATGTCGATGACGGACGGATGGAAGTGTGTGTGTCGTGAGGCATATACGTGGTGTGGTGTTGAAGAAACAGCCGTGCCGTCTCGGTAGATGTGCTCGTGCGGCACGTAGCAGCAGGAGTAACGTATCCAAGTTGTTACCGCCATGATGACCAGCAAGACGGAGGGGATTGGGACCAAGCAATTGTCGCTGTCGTTTACCTATCCGACGAACAAGGCGACCGATGGCCTGAAGACATGCGGAGGAGGTCGGGACCAAGGAAAAGCGTGATATTGAGATCTTCACCCCATGACGATGCGGTTTGCTGATCGCAACGAGGCTGTGATGATGAACAAGAGGGCGATGCGGGTGTGTCTTCGATGAGAATGGCAAGAATTGGTGGAGCTCGAGGGAATAATTATTGGCAGTAGTGCAGCAGAGAGGTGATCTCACAGCCACCAGACCAGCGAATTGATGACAGGCGGCCGGCGTGGCAGCAGCCGCGACCGCGACCGCGAGGCCGTTGGATGGCGGCGGCGGAGGACACAGGCCAGCAGCCCGCAGCCAGCAGCCGCAGCCTGAGCTTCCGGGCTGGTTCGAGCAAAGCGTCGCAACAACAAAAGCCGGGCCGTCCGTAGTTGTCGAGGAGAGTGCCGAAGTCAATATAGACTTCCCCCGGAGAAGTCATCATCATCATCCTGCACACCTGGGGAGGAGGGACGGAGTGTTTGATCGGAGCAAGGCATCCAACCCATGTTGGCGATCAAGCACAGCACACGAGTCTTGTTGCTTGTTGCCGCCTCACGCCCGACGTCTGCTCTCTCTGCTCTCTCTGCTCACTCTGCTCACTCTGCTCACTCTGCTCATCACTCTGCTCACCCTGCTCACTCTCCGCTCTCTGCTCACTCTCCTCTCTCTGCTCTCACATCGCGAACGTCAGCACTCGAGTCCTGCGTCCAAACTTCCCTCCAGTGCCGCACGATTGACTTTTCTCTCGGACCGCATCAACCTTGCTGATCTCTCGCCCATTGGCTTTCGGACTTGTGCAAACTCTCGCACCGCACCGGCGCAGGAGACGTCGCACACGGCGCGAAGCGAAACTTGTGCCCATGTGCCCATGTGCCCATGTGCCGTGACAGATGACAGTTCCCGGATGCCGCATCGACGGGGAGATGCGCAATCAATGTGAAGCCGTGCGACTGCAGCTGTGTGGCCGGCAGCGGGTTTCGATAATGCCAGCCACCACGCTGATGAGCGGTGCCGAGCGGATTGGCATCTCTCTAGTTAGTTGACTTGGTTGGGCCGGGGCAGTCGGTGGTGTTGAAGCCAGCGCTGGTTCCCGGCTTCCCTCCCTCTAGTGCTCCAACTACTACACCTACGTTAGCACCCTCCTCTAGTCGATCAACTTGGCCCATCTCACCTCCATCCCTACCTCGTCCTCTCCAACACGAACACGGACACGGACACGAACACAGTCAGACAGGAGGCTATTGAGCCCATGCCCACTGCACAGTGCTGCGTGCAGTAGTGGAGCCGAGATCAGACCCGAGGCCCTGAGTCGAGCGCGCATCCACTCCACCCGCTCGCACAAACGCCAGATTGCCGCAGGTACATGATCAGACAGTAGGGGGATTGGTTGCTAGCAGGGCGCCAGTCGGACCCGCCATGGCTGGCAGCATACTCTATTCTCTGGTACGTCCGTCAACTTAACTTACAGTAGTCTGTCTGGCCCTGGCCGCTCAAGTTGCATGCCATCATCTGTCTGTCTCATCAT
This sequence comes from Saccharata proteae CBS 121410, assembly GCA_010015785.1. Classification (NCBI taxonomy): domain Eukaryota; kingdom Fungi; phylum Ascomycota; class Dothideomycetes; order Botryosphaeriales; family Saccharataceae; genus Saccharata; species Saccharata proteae. The sequence continues at coordinate 235,390 of ML978743.1, forward strand.
CACCGCCCGCTCCGTCTCCATGCACCTCCTCCGTTGCCCCAAAAGAGCCAAAAAGAGCTGGATCAAGACGGGCGATGGCTGCTCCGTCCCTCCGCCTCAAACTCCCTCAAGTCGCTCGAGTCCCTCGAGTCCCTCCTCAAGTCCCTCAAGTCCCTCAAGTCCCTCAAGCCCGTCAAGCCCGTCAAGTCCCTCTCCTTGCCTCGTGCCCTCTGTGATCTGCCCGAACCAGCCAAAAGCCCCCCCCCCTGCACCCAGGCGGGCCATATAAATCATCATGTCCTTTAACGTTAAGAATCTGCGCATCGCGAGGGGGAAGAAAAACTCCGCCTCTGCTGATATTTATACGACGTTGCAGTACCCTCCGGTGCCCGGTGAAAGACATATCGCCAGGACCAGGACCAGGACCAGGACCACCTCACCCGGAACTTCTCCTCGACCGTCACCCCGCCAGACGCCGCGGGACGAATTCTCCAGCCGACGCGCCACAGCTTCCACCCACGACGCACCACACACACGCAACCCCTCCATGTTCGCTATGCCCTCCCCCCCACCAACCACCACCACCACCATCACCTCCTCCTCCACCACCACCACCGCACCGCCTGTTGCCCACGCTTCTCAAGACTGCGCGCTGCCACCCATAACCCCAAAAGATATCGAGCAGATCCAACAGCACATGCCCACCAGCTTCGCCATGTCGTCCGACGAGGAGAGTGCCCCACCGCCGCCGGACGTCGCGCACACGCGTGGCGCCCACACGCGCGGCGCGGATGCACCTGACATCCCGCCCAGAGCTACGTCAGTAAACAATCATGCAGCGCTCATCGCAGCAGCAGCAGCAGCAGCAGCAGCAGCAGCAGCAGCGCTAACACAGTCGCAGCAGCAGAGACGGCGGCAGGTTCAGAAAGATGTTCGGCAACAAGGACCGCAGCCGTGAGCCCAGCGTGTCACCTGCAACCCCGACCACCCCGGAGTCGCGTGAGAGGACTTCCGGAGAGCGCAGCTCCGGCGCCGAGTCAATCGCCTCCGTCGAAACCAAGGCGTCTTCCATCACTCTCCCGCCGCTTCAGACCAAAGGCCCGCTGGACGAGGTCGACCGCATGGAGCCTCTTCTCGAAGACGATCCCGGAAATTTCGACCTCGTTGCGCCCCTCGATGGCGAATCTTCCGACTACTCCCTCGAAAAGCGCTGCGACCTTCTTTTCTCAAAGGAGCACCTCGAGACCATCTTCGCCGACGCAAAGATGCTGCACAGGTTCACCGGTTTCCTCAGTCTTCACCGGCCCAAGTCGATGCCCCTCCTTATCTACTACTTGGATGCCGTCAAGGCGCTGAAAGCCATCAGCTACTCGAACGCAGTGGCTGAGGCCTTGGACCCGATTGAAGGCCTCGATTTCACAGATGTCCCCGCGCGTTCGACAGTCAACAGCCCCCTCCAGGAAAAGGCCGATAAAGCCTTTGCAACCCTTGTTCGCGAAGATCTTCCCGCATACATCACGCACGTCTGGATCAAAGTGGTTTCTGGAACCGTTCAGATGCGCGTCTCCCACAAGTTGCCGCCGCATCTGCAGCAAGCTTCTGAGGGTCTGGCCGAGACTTTCTGTTTGACGGATCCGTCGAGGAAGGACAATCCGATTATATTTGCTTCTGAAGGTGTGTTCTGATTCCAACTTCAAAGGTGACAGCTGACTTTACCAAGAGTTTCATCGAACTACACAATATGGCGTCAGCTACGCCATCGGCCGCAATTGCCGCTTCCTCCAAGGTCCGAAAACCAGCAAGGATACTGTCAGGAGACTCGCCACCGCAATTCACGAGACCAGAGAAACTTGCGAAGTCCTCCTCAACTATCGCCGCGATGGCTCGACTTTCCTCAACCTTCTGATGATGGCGCCACTTTTCGACAACAAGGGCCAGATTCGCTACTTCATCGGCTCCCAAGTCGACGTCAGCAACCTTGCCAGGGACTGCACCGATCTCGAAGGCTTCCGGCGCCTGATCAGCAAGATGGAAGGGACCAACTCCGACAGCGAGGAAGCAACGGAGGACGAAGACAGAGACCCGTTCACCTCCCTCAGTGAAATGTTCAACATGGACGAGCTCGAGACTGTCAGGAGACATGGGGGCGCCATGCACCGTGAGCACGTGGACGACGAGACCGAGACTGGCGTGCCGTTCCATCGCCCCAGGTTGATCCTGAACGATCCGAGCCCTGAGATGGCCAAGGACGGCGACTTCAACTTCCACACCGTCAAGACGAGCGGCAAGCTTGCAGGTATCTATCAGCATTACGTCCTCGTACGTCCGTACCCGTCCCTCCGGATCCTCTTCGCTTCCCCTTCGTTGCGTGTTCCAAATATGCTGCAGTCGCCATTCCTCGACCGCATCAACGCCCCGCGTGACCGCATGGATAAGCTCAAGTCGGCTCTGGCAAACGGACAAAGCATCTCGGCGCAAATTCGCTGGGTCAGCGGTACCCGTGCCGATGAAGAAGGCCGCCGGCGTAACATCCATTGCACTCCCCTCCTCAATCAGAACGGACAGATTGGCGTCTGGATGGTTATCCTTTGCGACAGCGACGGCGGAGATGGTAACGGTGGTCGTCGCTTCCGCGCCGCGCCTCCAATCGCCAGCCAGATCGGAAACCATAGACCGAAGGAGAACAAGGAGCACATGTCTCCCGGCATGGGTCGAGGCCGCGCACCCACTCCGCGCGACCACATCGTCGGCACCATGGCCAAGGATCCGCGCGAGAGGATGAACGGCAACCACGCAGGTGAGTACAAGGACCGCGAGTTTGGCGGCGCTCTGCACCCGGCTACTCGCGTCGATTCGAGATCCACCACGCGCCACAGTCCTCGTGATAGGCTGCCGATTCCGAATGGCGAGAATGGGTCCATCGAGTCTTTCCGCCTTGAGTGAGAACGTCTGTGATCGTCTCTTGCAGCTCGTGGTCGTCGTGTGCAATTCGAACCGACCATAAGCATCCACCTATCTTCCATGGTTCCATCGGAGTCTGAGCCTGGCGTTTTGGTGCAGAGAGACGGGCTCCGGACGGACTTTCTTTCCTTCGATTAATACCCCATTTTCTATACGACACTTCTTTTACGGCGGATCGAAAAAGCGTTCGGGATGTATTGAATAATGCGGCAGGGGGAATGAGGTGAGTAATGGCTATTGGATTAACCTGCATAGCTCTCTACATGGCAGTATTGTAAACGTAGCCCTGCAGATAAATGTTCGAATGCATGTCCGATAATTTAATTATCACTGGAATCATTTCAAGGTGATCATATGGTAGTGAGTGAAAGACAATGTCCAAGTCTCCATCGCGACTCGTACAGTAGGACCTCCGCGGCCAGAAGAACATGACTCGCCCTCCACCCCGCGGTCCTTAACTGAGTTCCCATCCCACTTGCGCATCGTTTTGTACCCTCCCTCATCCTCAGCGACAGCGAAAAAAAGTTCCCTCACAACTTCGCGCCTCCCTCGACCACCCACCTCGCCCCTCGACCTCGTGTCGCCAATCGCCGCTCACAATGGCCTCCATCCGCCCCATGACGCCCGACGACCTGCTCAAGTTCAACGACTGCCAGCTCGACCCGCTGACCGAGACGTACAACATCGGCTTCTACCTCGAGTACCTGACGCGCTGGCCGCATCTGTGCAAGGTGATCGAGGGACCGAATGGCGAGATTGAGGGATACAGTACGTCTACACTCGTCTCTGCTCCTCATTCCCGCAGCGCTGCGACGCGCCGCTTTTTCCAGTCTTCACACCTCCAACGCACCACCTCCCGCTGACCAGCATGACAGTAATGGGCAAAACCGAATCCTCCCCCTACCCCTGCCCCCGCCCGCCCTACTCCCCCTCCACCAACCCCAACCCAAACTACCTGCCCTGGCACGGCCACATCACCTGCCTCACCGTCTCTCCCAGCGCGCGCCGCCTCGGCCACGCCACCCGCCTCACCCAGCTCCTCGAGCAAGCCTGCGACGCCGAAGACGCCTGGTTCGTGGATCTGTTTGTGCGCGCGGAGAACACGGTCGCGATTGGGTTGTACGAGGGCATGGGGTACAGTGTTTACAGGAGGGTGACGGGGTATTATAATGATGATAGGGATGCTTTTGATATGAGGAAGCCGTTGAGTAGGGATGTGGAGAGGGCGACGGTCAGGGAGGGGGGCGCGGAGATTAGGGTGGATCCGCAGGAGGTTTGGTGAGCGGTGCGAGGGGAGTTGAGGGATCGGATGATGGTTTATTCTGATTGATGACGGGGGGATTGGTGGGGATCGCGGGAAAAGTACGAAGGGAAGGGTACTGGATGACGTCTCTGACGGGTTGGTTTCTTGGTGGGTAAAGTTGCGGACTCCTCAATCTTGGATGAATTGTAACTTTGTGAAAGCTAACGGACCTATTCACAGTACAAACTCAGGGCCTGGAGTACCGTCGGGATACCCCAAAATACCACTGATGATAGAAGAAGAGGCCTAATGTCGGCTATGGCAGCGTTGAGAAATCGATACCACGAGAGAAAGAAAAGCAAAAATGGGGGAGGTTGGACTGCCGAGATGATCGATGGCGAGTCACTGTTGGAAGACAGCACGATACCCCTATGAGTATCGGATGCAAGGTCAGACTGGTGTAACGCTCGATATTCCGAGCATGTCGGCACATGCCGATGGACAGCACCCGATCTACGAGTCCGATATGTGAAAAGAAAGTGGTGTCGGAGACTGACGCCACAGTTTATCACGCTTTTCTTGTGTGTGAGGAATCCCTGATGACAGCGCCAGGAAGTTCTCGGGAGAAGCCAGATGAAAACCCGGATTTCCTGGAACTTGACAGTCGCAGGCTCCAGTTGCCATCAAAGGAGGTGCGATTAGGCTTTTGATGGAGTGCTGTGTTCCTAGCTACTTTGAAACAACTCGATTCTTGACAAGCAATCCCCAGGCTGTCATTGGGCCAACATTCGTCCCTGGCGGCTATGAATGGCATTTTTGGGAATTCGCAGGCATTTGAGGAAGGATTTTTGATTCCAAGGGATATGCTGCTTGACATTCGGATCGAAAAGTGTCGTCATGGACAGAAAGCGAACAAAAGCCGAGTCCTCACCAACAGTCTCTTCGTCTTCGCCTACTTTTACCCGTACTACCACCCCCTCAGCATCAAACGATCGGCTCAATGCCGGGCAACCTATCCCGGAGTGGTGACATGTTATGACTCGTGCAATGTCATGTCAATTCCCCGGTTTCTCTCTCTCCGCGGGCTTTGTTGCCTCGAGCTCTCTCATCATCACCATCATCGTCATCAACCACAACAGCCGCGCGGCTAGAAGCACAAACACTCGGCAGTTGACTGGATGCTCGTCCACAGGGCTATCCTTATCTCCTGTCATGTCAGGCGTACGTTTCTTTCCGCATGCCTGTCGTCCCTCTCCCGCCATGACTAGGGCCTACCCGGACGACCATCTGCCTCCTCATCTCTCACATCTCGGGTTCCGCCGTCTCGACCACGACCAACGTCCTCTTATCGGCGTGCGGAGCAGGCCAGGCACGAAGGAGGCTTGAGGATGCTTCGATTGATGACGGTGAAAAGGCCGACAGCGAGATCCGTGTCTCGTTGACAATTGTTGTTGGTGTCGGTCGATCAATTATTTAGTCGGACGCGGCTCCGGCAGTCGGGGTTGCCCCTGCCTGCTGCTCAACGGGACTGAGCACTGCATCAATGCCCAAGCTATATGCACTTTTGTACTTCCTACATCCAATCTGTCTTGCCGCTGTTATTGTCTCTTTTATTCTTGCCGTCTTGCTCCGCTCTGTTTGCTCCACTCACGGAGAGATTCAACTCGTGCTTTTGTGAAGATCAGGGCGCGCGACGCTAGCGTATACTCGACTCAGTGGTGGTGTCGACAACGAGTCGAGAGAAAGACCGTGGATTCGACGAAAAAGGAGCATCATCTCTTTCCTTGCATCCGGCGTCCTGGACATCCCATCTCCTCCCGGAAGTGTTCCAGAACTTGCTTCCTCCTTTGCCCCTGCTCCGGCGCCAAACTCCACAAAGTATCCATATCCATGATCAACTGAGATACTACCAACACCACTTCCACTCGCCCCTCCGCCTCTTCAATTGCTTTTGCCATGTCGATCGAATAGTCGTCCGCAAGAGACGTCGTCTCACTCTAGCTGTCTTCATGTCTGCGAGCGGCCCAGTCAACGTCCAAGGCAGCAGGCCCGCTGCTGCAGGGCTGCATCTCGATGAAAACCACGATGGGGCCATCTATGGAACCACCCTGCCGCTCATCGTCGTCGCCTCCATTGCCGTGATACTCCGCATCGCTGTCCGTTTGATGCGCGGCAGACCGAAGATCGAATGTGACGACCTGTTTTGCGCTGTCGCTCTTGTGAGTTTGGCCTTCTTTGCTTTTTGGACAGGGCTGATGACTCGTATAGGTCTGGACTATAGGGACAGCGATATGTTGCTACATTGGTATTGACCCTGCACTGTGGTCACTATGTTGATGTTAACATGGTCCATACAGCTATACCATATGGCGTGGGAAGACATCAGCTATTACTGACACCATCCGATGTAGTGATAGTATGGAAAGTCCGTATATACCCTGGCACCGACAGCTCAAGCAACAAAACTGACACCCTCAAGTGCATGTACAGCCAAATGATCCTCTACGCAACCTCGGTAACCTTTGCCAAAATCTCCGCACTCCTCTTCTACCGCCGCCTCTTCGACTTCACCTGGCTCTTCTGGGCCGGTCTCTTCCTCGTCCTCAGCTACTGGCTCACCGCCATCATCGCCATCAATGTCGCCTGCCGCCCGACGCACTACCTCTGGGACCGCTACGCAGAGGACCCGGGAAACGGGTTCTGCGATTTCAGTGTCCTGGATTTCTTCTTCGCGAATGGCATCTGGGCTATGATTATTGATGCCATCATCCTCTGCATGCCGATTCCTTGTTGTTTGAAGCTGCAGATGCCGCCTAGCGAGCGCGCAGTCGTCATTGGTATCCTGCTCGTTGGAGGCGGGTCAGTTCCTCCCATCCCCCTTGCTCCAATTCCTCCCTCAACCCTCTACTAACCCTCCATCCACCCACAGCGTTTGCATAACCTCCGTCATGCGCATCATAGCCCTAGCCAATGAACTTCACACCCCCGACGTCACATACGCCGCCGGCCCAGTCTTCATGTGGTCAACCCTCGAACCCTCCATGGCAATCATCTGCGCCTGCCTCCCCACCTTCGCCCCCTTCCTCCGCGTTTGGTACTGGTCCCTCTGCGCCAAAGCCTCCACCGTGCGCTCTCCTCCCTGTCCGCTGGCTCAACAGCGCGGCGAGGGTGGTGGTCCTGGCGAGTGTGCCGGGTTCAGCGGCCCGGTTACCAACAACAATGACCAGCAATCGGATGCGTTGTCCCAGAAGAGGGACAGGGATCGCCAGGCTTTCCGCGCGAGCATGCACCGGCGCGCCTGGGGGCCCCTCGACGGTATCGACGATTTGGCCAACCTTACCTACCATGGCCGTTTGCGCGACGACGATGAGGTCGAGTTGACGACGACGATTAGCGGGCCTGTGACCGGCGGTTTCAATCCTGGCGGTCACGCTGGTGGCGCCACGGGAGGTTTCGATTTCGGCGCCAGCGTGGAGGGCAAGGAGGGCATTCATACCGGCATCGTGCCGCATCGGAATGATGTTATTTGTGTGGAGCGGGGGGTGGTGTGGCATGCGAGTCCGATTGAGGAGAAGGAGGAGATTGAGTGGGAGACTATGGAGGGGAGGCTCAACAAGTGACCTATCGCTTTAGGCCCGACTTTTCTGTTTGGTCTTGGGGACACAATGACGGCCGGCGGGATCGCGTCCGTCTGGCGGGTGTGCTGCGAGGGTTTGGGATCATTTAATACCCTTGGTTGCGAGAGGAAGAGTATGGAGGTTCTAGATTATATATACACAGGCGGATAAAGCCGAGAGATACCAATAAACACCCTTTCCCTTTGTACCGCTTTGAATGTCAGGTGGGTCTAGATGTGAGAAGGCATTTATTCATACTTCGTCGGCCCCCATCAGCAAGTATGGGTAGGATATAACCATCATGCCGTCGTCGAGGATGTGTGAAGACATCACTGCCTAGTCATTTCCTGCGCCATGCCAGACCATCATCAAGGAAGGGTTTGGTCTTGGTCGTTCTCCTCGTCCTTCCAGCGGCTATGAACTTGTGTACTTGAAGTCATAGATACAGTGCCACATCCCTCGATACAAGGTTTCGCTGACAGCGCGGCCGTTCTGCCTCCGGGATATCAATCACCATTTCTATCTTTCTCCAGGTGGCCGGGCGATTTTCAGATGGCTTTTGGATCACACCAGATCCACGAAGAGCCGTTATTGGTGGCTCCACGTCTGTTTCTCTTGTTTTTAAAGTGATGACGGTGCCTGCTGGCTCGACAGGACCGCGCATCGTGACTGCGAGGGCGCATGCGGATGGACACTGTGTGCGGGTTTCGACTGGCTCATGAGGAACTACGGCAGACAAGGTAGGACGTTGTCTTTACGGCGCGCAGATTAGAGCCTCGTACGCAACGCGCCGCGGTGAGCGAATGGGGAGGTGATGCAGTATTGGTTCGAGCGTTGCGATGAGGTCGCTGTCGTTATATAAAAGCTACAGTTTCAAAATAAGCTTCCGGATTCGAAGGCACTACAAGTATTGAGTGTTCGTTCAGACTACAACCCTTTGATCTTTGTGCTATACTCACACAGTTTTGAAAAACCTATACGATGAGAGCATGTTCTGATCGTGAGCTGGGTTATCTTGCTACAAAGATCGAATTCTGGATCCGCAGCGATTGGAGGACGTAGAGCGTCCGAATCGATTTTCCGTTTTGCTGGTGTTTGGGGAGCGGTAGAACACCGAATCTTGGAAAGTTCGTGTTTCGGTCGAAGACATGCTCGGGATAGTGTGGATTGCGGAGGTTCACGATGTGGTACCGGAGGCTTTACCTTTGTCAGTAGATTAATGGTCAGTTAGCTCGGGTGTATGTAACTGATACTCGCAAGTGTTTCCTTGTTCAAGGCCGTTGTGTCGGAACTGGGCAATAGAAGTAGGACGTCATTGCCAGTATGTGGGGGTTTCTTCCTCTGGAGAGAGCCCCTGTCAACTATGCTGGGAACCAGTGCCTGAAGCGTGTGGTGCATGGGTTCGAGTTGAGGACTTGGCGAGTATGAGAAGAGACTAACTAGTGAGATAGACCGCGTATTCGAATGGGCAATTGGTAGATACTCTTGCAAGAGAACGTGAACTGAACAATGCGAGGCACTCAGCCCAGGTCTGTCGAGCTCGATTGGTTGAAACAGTCGCTCCTATCAGCAACCAACCTACACAGGTCGAGAGAATATTGGTTGCCTGCTCCTCACCATCAGCGCGAAGCAGTAGGAGACGTCTCCGAAACAGCCAAGAGGAACGACCAACCTGTGATTCAGCCAGCCAACCTCGCTGATCGCCTACAAAGTACCTGTCCCTCAATCATGCAGGTAGTGGTGCTCAACCAGAGTCGCCAACGCAACACTGTCACAACTACAAGAACCCGCATCCCTGCCTCTCATCTCACGCAAAAGCAATGTCCTCACGAGGCGTAGGGCAGCAAAAGAGAAACAACTGGAACGTCGTGCTGACAGCTGAATTATTGATACACACACGGGGATCGTAAGCACAAGAGATAGCGCTGCTGAGGAGGACAAGGCGTATGTGGCGGGTTGGAGAGTGATCCGCGCCAACGGACTTGTGTGGAGCGCCTCATTTGCACCGAAAGCGAGGGCATGTCACCATGATGTTGATCAAACCAGGGTCGGCAATCACAAAATGTACGTGTTGTCGGAAGCTGTCCAATAGTGGTGCTTGGGCGCATCATCTCGCGGATCACACATAAATCTCCAGGCGGTTTCTGCGTGCTGTGCCTCCGATTGTAGCGTGCATGAATTATGAGGCGGTGTCTGAGACCCAGTTTCGATAGATGTTACCCGGAGTCAGCCATTGATGAAGAAGGCTTGCTTCGCGACTGCACGCCTTCTTCGCCGCCACTGCTTCAAGCTGAGCACGTGCCCTGTACAGAGAGATTGCCGAGCAGCCTCCCTTTGACCAGCGAAGAAGGTGAAGTCATCAGAACTGCCCCGTTCGTGCGGCGTGCCCGCAGAGCCAGCGGAGTGGGATCCTTCAGGGAAATGCTTATTGCTCTGGCGCAGATGCGTGATGTGCATTCTTTTTCCCTGAGAAAAGCTTCGCTTGTCATGCAGCTCGACCGTTATATGCAACCATCAAGTAGCCTTTCCGTTTGTGGGAAAGAAGGTCCGAGGGCTGATCGGCAATGGCGGACAGCACCGGATCGTCACCCTTCATGCAGGCGTAGACGGCCACTTCTTGATGATGCACTACGTGTCGAGCTACGTTTGGGAAAAGGTGGAGTTGCCAACCGGGGAGGTTTGAGACAACTGTCTGCTCGGATAGATCTTGGGTTGGATCTTCGGTCTGATGGTGCGGCAGGGAGAGGAGCGAGCAGCCGTTCAGGCCTGAACCGCCTTGGCAAAGCATAACCACCTGATGCTGGCATGGGGACGGCGGGCCGCTGTGCTCACACTTGGGCTTTGAACCCGGTCGTCGGTATCGTCCCGGAAGATTCACAGCAACCAGCACGGCGGTTGGAAGTTTGAGCAGTGACCAGGAGCATCGATTTGCTTAGATGTATCTCTGAAATTTTCGAGAGCATGGAGGATGTACATACTTTGATGAGTACTCCAGTTCATACGCATAGGGCAGGTCAAAGATACGGTGCCGGTCTCCCAAGCCGCTAGGGCAGGCCTGTCAAGTCGACCGGACACGACCCGAATCGTCACTATGGTCAACGTCCCCACGAGTCGGCCGGCGTGTGTATGGTGGAGTGCTGATGACGGCAAAACAAGATTCCACCAGCGGACACGGCAGGCACCTCAGGCAGGATGCGGCGGACGCTCTCGAGATGGGAGCAGATTTGCAGTGGCAAAGTGCTGCTTTGATATTATACTTCGAGGTTGTCCAACGCTGCACGAACAGCGAAGTCGTGATGTGTTACCTGACCATTGCTGCGAAGGTGAAGGCCCAGGACAGCAAGGCAGCCAGGCATCGTAGCCGGCTTCGGGATGTCCGCGGGGAGGAGAGAGGCCCGTATGAGGTCGGTATTGCGCCCAGTCGCATCAATCTGTCGCAGCCATCTTTCGCATTTGGGAGTTTTGGGGCGGTATGTCGGGGGTGGTATGACCGCTTGGTGCCCGAAGATGGTTGGGCAATATTCCAGGGCGAACAAGTGAGGCGTCGGATCCCGCCACTAATGTTAGTTAACGAATCGCGCCCAAGCTGAGAAACATGGGCAAGCTGTCCGGCCCACCACGCTCGCCTGCAGGGCTCCGACAACAGCGGACAAGGCAATAGGTCGAATAGGCCGGCTGCTTCTGGCTGGAGCTGCTGCACCTATCGTGAATGGATACTTAACTTGCCTGGCGTCGATTCATCGCTGAAACGTGCAGTGTGCGCTTTCATCTGGGACCATCGCGAGATCCAACAAACACTGCCAACGTGAACCCTCCGAGTGTTATATCCAAGTCGGGCTTCCACCGCGTCAAGATACGTCAATCGACCCATCATTCGTCGCTCCGACATGCCTGGCATGGCTTCCGCGCTGAACAGCTACTTCGTGCCCGGCTTCGGGATATCGAGAGCCGTCATCCAGAGCGAGATCCGGTATCATTGCGGTCCCGATGCCATCGTTAGGCCCTTCACCCACCAGGTGAGATAGCCGATGCTCTTCTTGTCGAGTGCATGCTGAACGTCGTCGTAGGGTCGCGATGGTTTTCTTGTAACAACGGCAGGGCCTCCATTGACCAAAGTATGAAAACCGTCGCGCTTGACCCGGATCCCGTTGAGCGCCTTCTGACCATCCGCAGGCACAAATACAAGACATCAAGGACGCATCCAGAGAGTACGAGGAACGACAGGCCGAGCGCGCAACCGATGAGACGGAGCCGTTCGTGAACAGGCCGATCCCTGTGGGCCAACGAGGTCGTAAATGCTCATGACTGCTCGTCGTATGTACCATGCGGTGGTTGCATAGCATCACGCGATTTGAAGGATTTCAGCATGGCGTTGTGGGCAAGATCAATATCCTGATCCCCTCCTTGGGCTTTCTTTTGGCTGTTGGAGAAGTCTTGGTCCGTTTCTTTGGTCCGACGAGATTGTACTCAACGATAAACCAGTTCTGTTCCCATCTCCATGCCTTTTCCTGCCCTTCAACACGTCCTTGAGCTCTTGCGACGAAACTTTTCACGGAGGAGGCACGGTCGGCTTGCCGTCCTCAGCGAGGAGTTCCCGATAGCATCGTCACGGTCATCGCAGGAATAACGAGGCGGTCAACATGGTTGTTCATGAGGCTTCAGGCCCGCTCTGGGGCGACGGTCATGGCGATGGTCATGGCGATGAGTGTGCGGAGTGTGGACATCTGGCTGGTTGAAGTGCCATCTTCTCTTCATCCCGCCAGGCCAAATCCCCTTCATGACTCGAGCATCCCGTCACCGCGAATCATGCGAGTCACGTGAGCGCGTTGACACTCTCGTTCGAGACATTCCTGATCAAAATTGAATTACTACATAGAGAGCTAATGGCCGTGAAGGGGATCCTATCTGAGATGAGATCAGAAAGGTTACACCAAGTTTGACCTCAGAATTGAACCACGCCCGAAAACGCCCGATCCCATCCAGCATCAAGAACCGAACACCTTCTTCAACCCACTGAAGAGACCTTTCGAAGCCTTCGTGTCCTTCGGTTTGCTGCGAGTCCGCTCACTCTCTCGCCTTCGTTCCTTCGGCCGTTCAGCTTCAATCCGGCTGGAACGCCGTCCATCACTCTCAACCCTGCTGCTCCGAGGCCTCTCCTTACGGTCCTCGGCCTCGCTTGGTTTTCGATGATGACGACGCGACGATGAGCCTGATAGAGGAGCATTATGTGCATCATCGCGTGGGTCAATCTCGCTTGGCCTACGACGGTGATGGCGACGAGCCGACGAGCCGGATGGTGGACCATCATGTGCATCGGACTGTCTCCTGTCATCAACCATGTCTGCGGGAAGCTCGCGCTTCTCCGAAAAGGAAGTTTCTTTATTGAGTTCCATCAGTATGGCGTCTTCGTCCAGAACACGCGTGTTACGTCTTTGCTCCATCGCTTTCGCGGCTCTGCGAGCTTCCTTCCGGGCTTGATGCTCCGCTTTTTCTTCAGGTCTGCGTTCTGGTCGAGCACGCTCGTGACGGCGTCTGTCCTCCGTCTGACTGGGTCGTCGCTTTGAGACTGTGGCGGATCGCTCAAGTGGAGCAACAGGTGTCGTGTTAGATCTGCTGAACATGGCCGTAAAGCTGTTGTGTTTCGGGCTCGGCGCACGTATAGGTCGCTCATCGCCAGTGTGACGGCGACGAACGGACTCTGATTCTTTATATGATACAGGCGACGGAGGTGTGACTGCGGCGGAGTCGTGGCGTTCTCGTCCATGTCGCTCGGCCCTCCTCTTGACTTTTGCCTCTGCTTCAATTTCTCGCAGCTCGCGGGCCTCTTTTTCTGCTTGTTTGATATTTCTCCTCTTCTCTGCTTCCTCTTCCTCAAGACGAATGGCCTCGGCTCTCCTTGCCGCCCTGCGCTCCCTTCGTCGCCTTTCGCGATCCTCGTCCTGTCTCTTTGCTTCCTCTTCGGCTTGGATTTGTGCGGCTTCCTTTGCAAGCTTTCTCTTTTTCTCTTCTCGCCTAATCTCCTCTTCGGCTTGAATCCTCGCAGCTTCCTTTGCGAGTTTCCTCTTTTTCTCCTCTCGCCTCTCCCCGTCCTCAGCTTTCAACCGAGCAGCTGCTTCAGCTCGTTTCTTCGCCCTCCTTGCCTCATGCCGTACCCTGCGCTCCTCATCCGCCTGCCGAATAGCTTCATCTTCCGCCTCCCGCAGCCGCTGTACTTCAAGCCTTTCCTCTTCTTCTCGCGCCTTTCTTTCCGCACGACGTCTGCGGCGGTCGTCATCGTCTTCTGCGTAGGAACGAGACTTCCTTCGCTCTTTCCTATCGTCAGAAACGGAAATCGAAGTACGCCTCAGACTTGGCCTCTCACTCTCACGAGACGGACCTTTGTCTTTGCTTGGGAAGGACATGCGCCTCGAGGTAGGTTTTCCTTCGCGAGGCAGGTCGTGGTCCCTTCGCCGTGACTTATCTTTCAATGGCTTATTGTCGCTGTCTTTGCTTTCGTGGCTCCTGTGACTGACCGCATTGGCGGAAGAGTAAGTGCCGGCATCACTGACACGCCTGTCACGGTGGCGGCGATAACCCTTCATCTGATTGTTTGAATTGTGCGAAGACTGACGATCGCGCTTCTCCAGTGTTCGCACTGGGGGTACGACAGCGGGAGGTTGATCGCGCAAGGACTGGTCGACGACTGGCAAGGATTCTGCAGCTACCGCTTCCGGCGTTTGGGTCGTCGCTTCCTCACCGGTCTGCCCTGACTCGCCAGCCGGTTCTGCCACCTCAACTTCTTGCTGAGACGACTCGAGGCCCGCCGCGACCTCTTCCATTGTGTCTGGGAGGCCTTTCGATTCACTGTGTTCGTGTCCAATCACAAGGTCGTCGGGTTCGTTCACAACAGCAGAAGCATCTTCAGAAGACGCTTCGTTACCAGCCCCATCATCATTAGGGGCCTCTTTCGTAGGAGTCTCTTCACCTGGCGCAGCATCTATAGGTTTCTCGTCCACGGGACGATCATCCGCGTGAGATTCATCAGGTGAGATTTTGCTGACAGGATGTTCTTCGGTAGTGTGTTCAGTGGCAGGAGGGTTGCCAACAGTAGGGTCTTCGGCAATAGCTTCATTGACAGAGGGTCCCTCGGCAGCAGCTTCGTCGGTAGGAGCTTCGTCGGTAGGAGCTTCGTCGTCAGGAGCTTCGTCGGCAGGAACTTCGTCCTTCGAGTCCTTATCATCAGGAGCATCACCGACAGCACCGATCTCATCCGGAACATCAAGTGCAGCAGTCTCATCGGGATCAGAGGCGTGGGGGCTACCCTCAGTATTCTCGACTTGTGTCTCTGGTTCCGCGTCCGACTTTACATTGGAGGTGGACGCCTCTCCAGCGGCGTCTTCGTCGGAAGCAGTTGCACCTGCTATGGCAACATCTTGACTAGGATCTGCTGCTGGCTGGGCTGACTCCTCATGTTCAGTAACATCGTCAACCCCGGGTGGAGCGGAATGTGCCTGTTCAGATTCAACGTTCTCATTGCCATCGGCTTGGTCGGGAGGTGGGCCATTTCCTGGGCCATCGAGGACAACCGGATCTTCAGTCTTCGCTTCTTCTGTTTGAGCAGTTTCCGCAACTTCCGCCGCTTTTGCGATAGCGTCGATATCAGTATTGGCAGTCTCCTCGTTCTGTGGACCAGCTTCCGCCAGTGCCTCGGCTTTTGGAGATATGTCTTGTGCCTCCTTTGGTTCATCATCAGCCAGCATCTTTGTCCCGGAATCACTCGTTGGAGCCTTTTCATCGTGAATCTCCGAAGGTTCGACTGAAGTTGGCCGAGTGTCGTCCGAGCTTGCTGTCTCCGATTCCTTCTCACTCGGATGCTCGTCATCTGCAGGCTCCTCGGCCACTGTAACATCTGCGTTTCCATCAGAATCCTCGTCCCTCGTCTCGATGTTCTTACTGGGTTCTGATGGAACATCAGGAAATTTATCTTCACTTTCGGTGTGTACAACAGCTGACTCAAACGCAGTCGTTTCTTTCGCTTGCATCGAAGCTTCAGTCGAGACTTCAGCAGGAGCTCCAACGGCGTCCGCCTCTCCTGTCGCTTCTGAGGCATCCTTGGCTTTGTCCTGTGTCGGAGGGTTCGATTGTTCATTTGCAGGGTCTGGAGCTTCGTTCTGAGAGTTGTCATCATTCACGGTCTCGCTTTCTGTGATCGCTTCTTCCTTGGTCGCTTCTGAATCCGCGGAAGGGGATACTTCAACAGTCTTAGGCTGTGATACCTCTTCAACAGTATCCTGGACAGCCGGTGGATCCATCACAGCTTCCTTTGCCTCGTCAGGTGGCTTAACTCCATCCTTGATCTCGACGGGACCTTCAGGTAAAGGTTCATCATTAGAAGTATCTCGTTCAGAAGGCCTCTGCACGTCCTCGTCCTTCGATGCGGCCTCGAGGTGTTCTTTCGGCGGATATGCAGCTGCATCTTGCTCAATGGTTTCACCATCAGCAGAACAGCCATCAATCTTTTTGGAGGCCTCGCTGTCACCAGCGTCTTCCTTGGCATCAGCAGGCAGAAGCACGCCACCTTGAGCACCGTCCTCTGGATCCTCGGCCGGTTCGGTCAGTTCTTCATGAGACGGGTCTGCCAAAGGTGGCACTGTAACTTCATCCGACGAGTCTTTGGTCGCTTCCTGTGATCCAGGGTCACCCTCTTTTGCTGATTGAGATTCTGCTGGTGTGGGATCCTGTTCTTTGGCAGTCTCTGCTTCAGCCTGTGCATTGTCTTCTTGGGGAACTTTCGCTTGTGCTTCCGGGGAAGTCTGTTCGTTTGAAGTGTTTTGATCTTCTGCACTATTGCCAGCAGTTTGTTCAACGTTTTCAGAAGTTGCTGCCCCTTTGTCATCATCAGTGACTTGCTCAGAAACGTCTGGACCAGTCGAATTGGCATCAATAGCTTTAGCAGAGGGCTCACTATCAATCACTGGTGCCGCACTCGTGTCTTCCTTGCCGTCATCCGTTGAAGTATCGGTGGGCTTTTCCGCCTCCGTTGGATCTGGGACTTTCTCGTCCAACACTTCGGCAGAGGCAGCATTATCCCCACCGTGCGTCTGACCTTCTGCAGCATGTGAACAAACCTCCTCAGGCGCCTTAGCAGCATCGGCTTCCTTGTCAACACTCTTTTCCGAATTCTCAGCTGCATCAGGCTCAGGCAAATGCTCTTCGGTTTCTACCGCACTCACGTCCTCAAGAGGAATCTCAGGCGAAGGTAGTGGTTTGGGGTTCATAATCTCCTCCACGATCCGATAGTCCTCTGGTTTGTAGACAGGCTCAGGTGGCGAAGCTTCCAGCTCGTCTGGCGGGTCATCCCTGCCGTTTTCTACAACAGCTTCTGCGGATTCTTGGGCTTCACCGGCTGCTTCGTTGGGTGCATCGGCTGATCCTTGCTCTTCGGGAGATATGACGGGTTCAGCTGGCGGTGGCTGATCTGCATCTGCATATTTCGGGGCCTCAGAATTCACGTCATCTGTTTCCTTTTCTGCAGATTCCTTATCCTTATCTGCAGTGGGATCCACGGCCGCTTCATCCTGTTTCTCGCCAGACTCATCACCTTTGGTGTTCTCTGAAATTTCTAGAGAACCTTGTGCAGGCTCCTCTTCGACGTCTTTAGTGGAGTCCTCGCTATCTGCGGAGTCAGTGACTGCTGGCTCAGACTTGCTGATTTCTTCCATTGACGGGCTGCTCCCTGGCGGTGTAGATGGATCCTCTGCTGAGTCTACGACCGGAGCCTCTTCAACATCCGGTCCTGGTCCTTCACTGGGCTCTTTGTCTTTGAAGGCTTCTTCGTTGCTATCAATTTGTTTGGCCATCTCAATTTCGCCCTCGACTTGGTCTGTTTCTGCCTCAACCTCGTCTTTGTCGACAGTCACGTCAGAAGACTCCAGCATCGCACCTGGGTCAGTCTCAGCAGCATCGGCTCTCTCCTCAGGCTCTTCATCGCCTTTTGACTCAACGATCTGAGAGGGCTCAGCAGCCGCTGTCGAGGGCGCTTGGGTGGTTGGCTCGATTGGCGGCATCGGAGCTTCCGGCTCGTCACATTCGGCTGGCTCCTTGGGATCAGATTCATCGTCTGAATCTGATGAGCAGTCAGATTCTTCTGATTCTTGATCGACGGCATCGCCAGCATTGTCGGGATATTCTGGAGTAATTACTTTATCACGGTCTGGAGACTTGTCGGCATCAGTAGGGTTTCCTGGATCTGGTTCGTCGTTTTCGCTCGGATTGGTAGGCTCATTCGACTTCGCTGTTTCATCAAAATCCGGATGCAAATTTGAGCCAGGTTTTGATTCCGATTCAGCAGATTCTTCAGGCTCAGCATTCTCGGTGGCCGGTTGCGCTTCCTCAGTCTCTGCTGCATCAGGTGCCTTTGCAGCATCGATTTGTTGTTCTGGCTTTGGCTCGGATTGAGCAGGGTCTTCGGCGTTATCATTCTCTGTAGCCGCTTCCGCGTCTGCCGCATCCGTAACTTTCGAATCCTCGATTTGCTTCTCGGGCGCATCCTCGATCGAAATAGTTTCCGCCGCTTGGGTGGTCGTGGCTCCTGCTTCAGCGGAAGACGCAGTCGATCCAACCGAGGCTTGAGCTTCAGTCTCGTCATCACTTTCAGAATCCGACTCAGACTCTGCATCGAAACCTTCCTTATGTTGTGATGTGTCTGTGTTCTCCTCGGCGGCTACTGTTTCGCTACCCTTCTCAACATCCTTCCCGTCTGCAGGATCCTCTTCTGGTACCTCAGCGGCCTCAGATGCATTGGCTGCGGGAGTCTTGGGGGATTCAATAGCTTGTTCTCCTTCATTATCTGATTTCGGTTCTGGCTCCCCTGGACTTTCTTCCGCATCATCTTCTTTGAAGTCGCTGCTTGCAACGACTGGCGCCAAAATTGTTTCATTATTGTCATTGCCAGAAGCCTCATCAGTCGATCCGCCCTTTTGACCCTCCGAAGTGTTATCTTCCTGTGAAGCCTTCGCTGATTCTTGCGCGTCTGGCTCGGCCGGTTCCTCTGCTGAACTCAATTGATCAGAACTGGTCTCTTCTGCGCCAGCGTCTTCGGCGGAAGCTTGGGTTTCGACTCCCTCAGCTTGGTCCCCTTCGGCATTCTCGGATCCTGAGGACTCGGGGGCTGGCTCCGGATCTACCTGAGCCTCCGGTTTTACTGATGCATTTTCACTTGGGTCAGGTAGATCTTCATTGGCAGGTGATTCACTTTCTTGTTCCTCTGCCTCTTGTGAGTCATTCGCAGGTTCACTCTCAGTGATGACTGGTGCTTCTGGCGCATCATTCTGCGACTCGGCTGACTCTACTGAGCCGCCGGGAGCGTCTTCTTTTAGAGTTTGATCTTGGGGTTTCCGATCTGGGTCGGATTCACTGTTGGCGTTTTCTACAGCTTCATATGATCGCGTTTCCTCGGGTGATCCGTCTGTAGTCTCCACTGCCTTTGAAGCATCTTCTTCGATTTTCGCAGCAGTGGCCGACTCATCCGGCTGGTCAGCGCCGTCGCCCTCTGTAGTCTCAGCCGTCACTGATGCTTGCTCTGGGGTACCCCCAGATGGTTGATCTTCAACGGATGGATCCCCATCAGGTGAATTCTCAACAGGTTGATCTTCAGAAGGCGGATCTTCAGAGGGCGGATCTTCACGAGGTGGATCTTCTGTAGGCGGATCCTCCGTAGGCGGATCCTCTACGGATTGATCTTCTGGGGGTAAATCTTCTGGGGGTAAATCTCCAGCAGGTGGATCTTCTGCTGGCGGATCTTCAGCAGGTGGGTCTCCAGCAGGTGGATCTTCAGCGGGCGATCCTCCCTCCGGCTCAGGATTCGGATTCGGATCGGGCTGTTGCTCAAGCTCTTCCGCGTTCATAATTTCAATAGATGGTGGTGCAACGTTCGATGGTTCAGGACCAGGCTCCGCAGCTTCGTCCACGATAGTCACAATTGGCTCCGCGGCGTCCGGGACAGGCTCGACTGACTCCGACTCCTTTGGGGTAGCAGAAGTACCAGACCTTGATTTGCCGCCATCCTTGCCTTTCTTCCCTTTCTTCGCCGGTCTTGTGATCGCCCGTACTGGCCTGTGGTCGTCCTTTCTCGGCTCATCATCTTTCTTCTTTGGCGGCGGAGGAGGCTCCCTGATCCTGACGGCTGCTATCCTCCTCTTCGGGTCCTCCTTCTTCTTGGGCTCCTCCTTCTTCTTTGGCTCTTCAATCTTCTTCGGTGGCTCCTTCCAACGTATGGCCATCGGCGGCAGCTTGGACCTTTGCTTGCCCTTGACTTTCTTACCATTCTTGATGGTGGTAGAGACGGGATCTTGAAGGTCAGTCGGAAAGTGAACACTCTTATCGCTGGAGCTCTTCTCACTGAGGACGGGGGAGCCTGGTACGACTAGTGGTGGAGCGTCGCCCATTGGAGGCTCTGGGGGTATCGGTGCGGGTGGCGGAGGAGGTGGAGGTGGTACAATCACGACTGGGGGCTCCTCTTCGACGACGGCTGCAGTGGGTGCTGCTTCGACAACGATGACATCAGGTCCCGCTGCAGTTGTCTCAGGAGGTGGGGTTGCTTCAGGTGGAGAGGCATCGCCGGCAACATCCACAGGGGCAGGCGGCGGGGGTGGTGAAACAGGTTCTGGAAGCGCAACAATGTCAGCAATTGCGCTTTCAGTCTTACCTTTATCATCATGTCCCTCCGAAGCAGGCGCGATGTTTACACCCGTTGCCGCCGTTGAAGTTTCGCCATCTGACTTGGAGGATTCGCTCTCAAGTTCCTTTTCGGGTGGAGTCTCACCAACAGATACACCACCCGGCTCATTATCGGCGGATTCCTTCGGACCAGGAGCCTGTACTGGAATAGGTGGTGGCGGTGGAGGTGGAGGCACGGTGACTGCAACAGCTTCCGGCGGTGCTGGAGGCTCAGGAAACGGTTCTGGAACCTGGACTATAGGAGCGTCATGTTCCTCTTCTGTGTCTTGGTCACCAATTTGACCATCCACATTGGCAGCTATACTACTTTCGTAGTCTGTTGAAAAGGATCAGCTCTGAAGAGTAATAAGTATAAAGAAGTCGCACCATATCCTTCATCATCATCATACTCCTCTTCAGACTGGGCCTCCTGATCATACGACTGGTATTGCGCGTAAGACACATCTCCCCAGGTTTGCAGGCCGCCTGCGTAGTATGCTTGCTGGGCGGGATTCCACGGATTCCTCCACGGCGAGTAGGAGACATTCCCGTAGATCCTACGGGGTTGCTGATACACTGGCGCTTGCATCTCCTCACTTTCAGACTCAGCATCGAATTCCGGTTCGAGCTCGTCGTATGGAAAATCCTCGTAAGGAATGTCCGGCGGATACTGTTCCTCGGGGTACTCTGTTCAAGGCACTCAGACATTGAAAGGTTGGAATTTCACGTTCAGGGCAATTACCCATGTTGTAGTATATGCAATGCGATTACGACAATGATCAGGAGGACCCCAGGGAGAGCGACAGTAAGCAATTGGAGAGGCGACCGAGCAGCGAATCGGTCAATGGAGCATCGTGGCTCGAGATGAGGCCTGTCGAAGCCACGGCACGCGCTTTGGAATCAGACAGAAGCGAAGACAGAAACGACAGGAGATAGGAATTGACCAGTCAGGGTGGTGGGGTAGGGCAAGCAACGCATCACCTCGAGTCGGTCTCGAGACTCGACGGAGCGAGGATACGGGAAGGGGAGAGTCGAGCTCGGCGAGGGTTGAAGCAGCGGACATGGCCGGGGATTATTGGAGCCACGTTCAGGTCTGCTGTTGAGGGTCTTCAGAGTCCGTAAGCGGGCATCGGCGGCAAGATTTGCTGCAAGACATGTCGGTTGATGCGGGACAGCTTGGATGGCGTTACGGCGATGCATGTCCCAGGGCAATTGGGCGCGGCAAAGTGCAGGAAGAGGGGCGCCGATTGGGTAGCGGTGGGCCTTGGGAACTGCTGCTGGTCAAGCCGGCGCGGGTTGCGCGTGGGACAAGTTCCATGCCGTCGGACAGCCGAAGCCCACGATGAGAGGCGATAGAGAGTGTCAAGGCTGGCGAAATTGAGCAACCATGATGATGTTCTGACGTGGCGGATGAAGCTGGAGGAGGTTGAGGGATTGTGAATCGTGGGCAGCTGCCATGTCACGGGGCGGGGATCGCGTCGGCCCGCTTTTGGCGCCGTAAATCCATCACCATCCGAACCTCCGCCTCCGCCTCCCCCATCCCCTCTCTCCCTCTCTCCTCTCGACTCTCTCCTCTCCCTTCTCTTCTCCCTCCTCCCCATTCCTCCAAACTTCTCGCATCATCTCGATGTCTCTGTGTACTGCCGCATTATGGTCGATACGGCCCTCTTCACTCTGTGCTACATGTCTCGGCCCTCTTCATCAATCGCAGCCACTGGCCGCGGAGCACCACCACGTTGTACGCAGTCTGCGGGCCGTTATGCACTTGACGTGCAGTATCCCACCCAGCAATTGCACACGACCATGATGCCGGAACCGAAGGCATTCGCTCTCCTTATCACCAACTCACGTGGAAGAGCTCGATGGAATCTCGGGCGCGGAATAGCACAGCATCGACTCAAGCTTTGCCGTCGAGATATCGAGCAACCTCTATCGGACCCAACGACATAGTCCTGGTGATCTAGATTGGTCCTCTTCGGACTCAGCTGGTCCTTGTGTCAAGCGCTTTGCACAACGTTGCGCCCCAAAACGTCGGTACAACATTAATGCCTCTCGATGATCGACTCGGAGAGATGGCTTGTAGCGGAGACGACTGCGCCCTCGTAACCTGGCTGAACAGTGAAGTTATGCTGATTCGACCAATACTGCTGTTGGACCATACAGGGTCCGGTCTAGACCTTCCATCCATCATGCCCACCAATGAAAACTATAGGCCTGAGATATTAGGATCACACAGTCATGTGTACGAAGAAAGCTCATGATACAGCACTGCTTCCTCCACTGGCTCTCAATCTTCGATCTGATACCGCAGTCTGTGGTACCAAAATTAGGCTTTCTGATACGTCAATATTATGGAGGTTCATTAGAACAACACATCCTACTTATTTAATTTCTCCAGATTACAGTCTTCAACTGATTCAATTCAACTTCTTTATGCGATAACCAAACCTGCAAGCCTTAGAAGTCAACTTATCCGAAATCACAAATCGAACTCCACTATTCCATTGTGCCTGCTGCAATGCGCATCTCTCTCTCGTCTCGCACGACCCATGTCCTTGATGAGTGACAGCCTCCTAGACATCAGAGCGCCCGTATCCTTCTCACTTGAAAGTGAAGAGCAGCCACTTTGCACTGAGGTAATTCCAATCAAATCAAATCATTCTATTAAGGAACGCGTTTTCTGATTACCAAATCGAAAATAATTACGTATCTTTCACTAATTATCCATTAGGAAGCGAAAAGTCGCGAGAATAATGAATAACGACCTGCCAAACTCGATAATCTTTTCCCCTATCTCTAGGAGTGGTGGTCTGATATGAGTATATGTCCGCAGAAAAAAGTCAGCCTACAATCGAATTCTTTAATCTTCAGATTCTATTTTTTTTATCGAGTCGGTTCAAGGACACTTGTTGCACTTGCCCTGATCCAAAGGTCAAGGAGTTCGACGCAGCGCTGTAGCCAGATTTATGCGGCATCCATGGGGGACATCCAGGACGAATTGGGACTCCCTTCGTTTGCACGTGAATCTTTCTCACGCGCGCCGATTCCGTAAGTCTTCTACGCCTAAGCCACCCCACCATTGTTCGTCCAAAATCGCATCAACGCAAAGATACGGATAGCAATCGTTCCTTCAGACATCGCCACATCGCTTGCACCTACGTGTCGCGCCACGTTCCAGGGTCTTCAAGGCCAAAGCGTTCACGTGGTGATCAGCCTGGTCGCCTCGTCGATCAGATCCCAACTCCTGGGTGCCTGAAAACCAGTGTCATCAACCAAAATCCTGGGACGACAAAAATCCGAACTATCCAACATCAATGTCAGAATTCCACCTTTCAACCGCCAATATTTCCACAATATCAGCACCGAAATGCCAAAAACCGTAGAAAGACCCCTTCTCCATGACTTAATATCAGTGCAGCGGAGCTAAAGCCGTCGCCCTAAAGCCGCAGCACCGAGGCTCAACGGCTTCTTCGGTCCTTCTACACAAGACGCAGCAACCTCGATGCCAGCTCCCCACCATAAGGGTACATCTGGAGCCGCTCTAGGCTACTACACCGGCCGTCGCACGTCCACCAGCAATTTATAAGCCGGGACACGTTCACATCCGGACCGGCATGTAGAAAGAAAAGTTAAAGGTCTCGTGGACCTCTCCCAAACTTTCGCCTCAACCTACCATCAAACCCTCTTGACACCCTACCAACGATGTCTTCCACTCCCACCACCACCCAGCAATGGGTCCTGGCCAACCGCCCGTCGGCTACGCCCATCCTCGAGGGCTCCAACGCCACTTTCGTCCTCAAGACGGCTGAGCTGCCTGCTCTCAAGGAGAACCAGGTCCTGGTCCGTCTGCGCTACGTCTCCAACGACCCTGCCCAGCGTGGTATGTTTACATCCACAATCCTCCTCAATTTCGCACTGAGACCAACGAAACTGACACCATTGACAGGCTGGATCTCCCCCATGCAACCCGAGCGCCTCTACTTCCCTCCCGTCGAGATCAACGCCCCCATGTCCACCGGTGGTGTCGCCGAGATTGTGGCTTCCACCGCCTCCACCCACCCCGTCGGCGCCCTCGTCTCCAGCTTCGCCCTCAAGTGGTCTGAATACCTCGTCCTCGATGCCTCCGCCGTCGACATCTTGCCCACCATTCCCGGCATCTCGGCCACCCACTTCATTGGCGCGCTCGGCGCCCCCGGTCTCACCGGGTTCTACGGTATCAGGGACGTCGCCGAGGCCAAGGCCTCCGACATCGTCGTCGTGTCCGGCGCCGCTGGCGCAACCGGCAGCATGGTGGTCCAGATCGCAAAGAAGATGATCGGCTGCAAGAAGGTCATTGGTATCGCGGGCTCGGAGTCAAAGTGCGAGTGGGTGAAGTCTCTTGGCGCGGACGAGTGCCTCAATTACAAATCCCCCACCTTCGCCGAGGACCTCAAGCGCGCGACCCCCGACTACGTCGACGTCTACTACGACAACGTCGGCGGCGAGATGCTCGACCTCATGCTCGGACGCATGCAGCGCTTCGGCCGCGTCGCCCTCTGCGGCGCCATCGCCACTTACAACTCCGACCAGCCCACCGTTCTGAAGAACTGGTTCGAGGTTATTTCCATGCGGATTCAGCTCAAGGGTCTCATTGTCCTGGATTGCTTCCACAAGGCCAAGGAGATGGTGGGTGAGCTCGTGCAGGCGTTCCAGGAGGGCAAGATCAGGATTGGTGATGAGGGCGAGACGGTTGTGGAGACGGGCTTTGAGGGTGTGCCTGCTACGTGGATGAAGCTGTTCGAGGGTGCGAACACCGGAAAGTTGGTTACGAAGCTTTACTAGAGGGTCGTAAAGCGACCGGTGCTGTATACCCTTATAGAACGATGTATCAGTAATGTGAGACGTTGTAATGCTTTCAAGACTCTGGAATGCGACTCAAATTGTGATGCCAAAGACCAACGCCTTCCTTTCATAACTCGGTAATTTCAATTATCCCACCCCAAACCCCGGGAACATGTCGGAAAAGCTCCATGGAGCAGACCATCTTCGAGCGATTACAAAAGGGACAGAATGTAAGTAGTGCGCAGAGAAGAGAAACAAAAGATCAACCACCTAACTACCCATCATCCACCTCCTTTCCTCATCATGTCCTCACTTCGCCTTCCCCACCTCATAGATCTCCGTCGCCAATTTTCCAATATTCACATGCCCCGTCCGCAAAAGCGCCTTCTGAATCCCATCCAACAATTCATCGTTTGTGCCCCCCGGCCTCCTTGAGTACACATTCATGCCTTCGGGCGTAAAAACCGTCTTCACAAAATACGTCACCATCCACTGGTCGTCCTCAGTCTCGCCTCCCCACCCCAGCACCTCCCAATGCGCACTCGCGACTTTAATCAGCCCCTTGCCCTGCCAGTTCCAACTCGCACCGCTCTTGCCCTCCGGGTCCCGCTCTAGTTGCGTGCCTTTGACTTGCTTTATCTTCTCGCCGGTGAGGGTCTGGAACTCGACGACGTCGTCGAGGCGAGGTATGGCGTTGCCGTTTTTGGTGTCTTCTTTGAGTGTGTAGGTTATCGTGACGTTGCGCTTGTCGCGCCAGATGGGGAGGGTTGAGTGTGTAATGTACCACTTCCCGGTTATGAAGTCCACAGGGGGAGGGGCGATGGGCCCTAGGGTGCTGGGGCGGCGGACGATTACTTGGGGGCGTGTGGGCGTGGAGGTGCCGGTCGAGGTGTCGGTGGTCGTGCTGGTGTTGGTGGAGAGGGGCGTGATGCCGTTACTGGTCGCGCTCTGGGTGGGCGTGATGCCGTTCTCCATGGTGGTCTGAGGTGCGGCCATTGCGGGATGTGGATGGCGGGACGTCGGAACTCGGGAGTAGGAGTACTCGGGAAAGGGAGACGATGTGGTCGTGTCTGTGAGCGAGGTCGTGTGGTGTGGTGCGGTGTGTGGTGGTGTGTAAAAGTCCGACGACACAGAAACTCTTATATCTGGACGAAGTCCCAGGCAGTCTAGATGCCCCTCAGGGACTCTAGCCACCACACCTTTGGGCGTCTGCCAGCTGGCGGCGTGTTGACGAAAGCAGCGCCATTATTCTTCATGACGTCGCTAGTGGCTCGACTCCGACTGGCCCTGGCGCCGTCGGGCGGCCAAATGGGACGAGAAGCTGTATGGATATCCCAACCTCCATCGTAAACAATGCAGCATATCCCGACATGTCTCTCTGTCTCTGCCATTGTCTCTCTTTTCCTCGGCATTCTCTGTTCCCTCGCCCACATGCACGGCATCATGCCCAGTCTCCCTGATATATCCCTGTCGTGTGTCGAAGCCGATATCCGTGGCCGTGCAGCAGTACATACATGTGCAATGAGCTCAGCATCATGTTCTGGAGTACTCAGGGGGCGGGCGAGTCGGATGCTCTCGGGCGACTGCATCTGCAGCAATACCCGTACAGCAATTGGGCGTCATTGTCTCGGACAGAAGCCGTGGTGGGGCTCCCACCGCTCTGGCAATGATACCGCATACGCACGAGCGAGGGCGAGGGCGTACGGGACTGGCAACTGGTGGTCGTGGTGAAGGATAAAAAGAAGGGCTGTAATAAAGTAGAGAAAAGGAGAGAGGAAGAAGAAGGAAAAATTCTGGATTTGTGTCGTCGTTGCTGGGCGCTGATCTGGCTTGAAATCGCGATCCTTGGGCCTGTCCTACCCTGTGACCTTGGCGATGATCCTGGAAATATCGTGTCGCCCAATGCACTGGCAGGCAATCTACCTGTCAGCCACCGCCGTCTCGATTCCACTTGACAGCCAGAGCCTGGTCATGCTTTAAGTAAGACTCTGTTGTAGTAAATATATATATCGCGCATCACATCGCACGCACACAACTCAAAAATGCATCAAGAACACGCCGTCTTCCACAATGGCATTCTCTATGAACCCTCAGGCCGAAACCGAGAAACATCCATCCGACAACAAGAGGAATCTCGCGGGAAACAGATGATTTTCCTGCCCATCATGATCCATTCCTGGTGCAACAACATGGAAATTGCCGAGCCGAAGGAAAACCCATCATAAGCCGTCAATCAATGCCAAACGCCCGCTAAACCCATGACCATCTTTGGTTGCGCTCGCCCCTCATGACCGTGTTGAGTGTCTGTCCGGCAATTTGCAACACTATGCAGCAGCCGTCCAGCGATGAAGTGCCATGCAAGTCTCGACACGGCCAACGAAGACGAGCCGTCACCCTCTCCATCATCTAATAAGCCTCGGTGGCGAGATGAACAAAACGAGCAGGATACACCATAGTGCATCCGCTTACTTCCTGTTCGGGAATTTCGGCTGCCCCATCTTCTCTCCTCTAAGGATGACGTTCAAGACCCTCTCCATGTTGCTCAGCACCTTCTGGTCCGGCGCCGCCGTGCCGCGCTCAAAATCCGCAACGATGTTGGGAGTGGTGTTGCACTTGGTAGCTAGGTCTTTTTGAGTCATGGTGGTGCCCTTGTCGTTCTTGGCTTCAGCGCGTGCTTTCTTGATGGCGTCGCCGACCTTGACGCCGACCGTTTTGGGCTTCACAATGTCGTCGGACCGGTCGACTTTGGTGAGATGTTGGCCTTCGACGCCAGAGCGCTGTGGAGCTTGTTAGCAAGGGCTGGATGGAAGGCGTTGAGCAGTGCGAAGGCGCTGAGTGGCAGAAAACGCGGTGATGGTGGGATGAGGCACACGAGCGAGAAACCAAGTGACAAGTTGTGGCGAGGAGCAATCATGGAAAGATTCTGTGCTTACGGTGTTGGCAGAAGCGAACTTCTTCTCAGTAGCCAGGACGGCACCGCTGCGCTGAGCGGCATTCAGCGCGCTCTTGCCACGGATGACAGTCTCCTTGGGGGCGGCGGCACCACCGCGAGTGCGGCTGCCAATCTTGGTGACACTGTTCCAGTCTTCAGACATGTTGCTGGTGTTATGAGGTGGTGTTGTGGTTATTCGTGGGATGCTCGGTGGTTATATGAATAAGGGTCGCTGGGCGTGGGTATGTATTTATTGTGGTGGTGGGCGGTGTCTAGAATGGAGAGAGCGGCGTTGGCGATGAAGACGTCAACCGGTGCGGGACTCATCGTGGCTTAGTCACATTCGCGCTAAACCTTCCTAGGTCTTCCATCACGTTCTACGTAATGTGCACGTGAGTATGCCCTCACGCATGCGTCGCACCACCACGAGGAGCACACCAAATTGCAAGAGCCATTATTCGTGTTTCTGCCGAAGAATCTAGACTACCAGACCCAGCTAACGCCCCTTTCCCACCAAGACCTATACCGCTGACTTGCCGTTTCCACTCAATGCTGCGCTTTCTAGACGAACGATGCGCTACCAATTACCATGCGAGAGGATTGAGGAACGGGGAATGAACCAGGGAAAAGAATCACGCCGAGAAACGGAACTTTTGAAAGGACGAGCGCCCGCTGTCAAGACGTGGAGGTCACCTCTTGACCAGCCCCATGCGGTAAGGGAGCTCGTTAACTGGTTGATTCCGCTCAGAAGCCCAAGGCTTCGGTGGCCGCCTCGAACGTGGTCCAAGGGGTCATCGTGCCTAGGGCGCGCTTCATGTGCGAGTCGAGCATCTGGAGGCCGTAGACGTAGCTTGCGTTGACCCATCCGAAACTGTTCGAGTTAGCATATCATTCACCTATACGGCTGAAAGCAAGAAAGCACTCACCCCTCCTTAGGGACTCCCTTGAAGTCGCTACCCTGGTTTCCGTATTCAGCCTCGACCTTGTGAGGGTCGATCGGACGCGTGACGTCGTACTTTTCGACCACGACGCCGTTGAAGTCGACGAACGCCTTGGTCACCATGTAGCACCACTTGTAGGCAAGACGCTGGGCGTCAGCCTCGTAGCCGTAGCGCTGAAGTCCGACCCAGGCCAGCATCTGCTGCGGAGCCCAGCCGAACGGATAGTCCCACTGTCGGTTGGGCCTTTCAAGACCGACCGCGCCGCGCGACTTTTCAGTTCCAGAGGCAAGGCCACCGAACTCCTCGAGCTTCGGCAGGGCTCGCTCCATGAGGGTGGCAGCCTGACGAGGGGTGGCGACTCCAGCCCACATCGGCCAGAAGGTCGTAGCACTCTCGTAACCAGTCTGTTGCTTCGTGGCCGTGTTGTAGTCAAAGTACATGCCTTCCTCCTCGTTCCACATGTACTTTTCCATCAACGCCTTGCGCTTCTTGGCGCGGCGGTCCCAAGTGGCAGAAGTCTCGAAGTGGCCGGGATCTTGGCCTGGAACGCAGAATTCAACCGGAACGGCAAGTCGGTCATTGAAGTGGCCCCTGATGAGGCGAGCAATGTCCGTCTCGTACTTGTAGAGAAGGGAGTTCAGGTCGACAGTTGCAAGATCAGCGGCCACCCGTTCGAGACGGTAGGAAGTATCGTGACCCGACTCACGGACAGCGCGATCATGAAGGAAGTACACGTCAAGATCCGGCTCGCTGACACGTCGGTAGTTGTAAGCATCGACAAACTCCTCGAAGGTCATGCCGTACTTCTGCGCGTACGGCTGGAGCACATGGACGAAGTGAGAGGCTTCCGTCTCGGGCGGAACTCCAATACCACCGGGCCTGTACCTGGACAATCCACTTTCGCGATCAAGACGGGGATCATTCATCCAGACACTGTAGTACTCCTTGATCGCAGCAAGCAGGGCGGTCCTGAGGAACTCGTCGGCGCCTGGATCGTGCTTGATGCGATCGTAGACCCGGAGGGTCATATCGGTAAGGAACGGCGGCTGGGAACGGCACAGGTAGTAGGTGCGGTTGCCGTTGAGGATTTTGCCGTAGTGCTTGATGCAGAAGCAGAAATTTTGAACCATGGACTTGACCAGATCGACACGGTTGTTGGTGAGGAGGCCAAGGGACTCCATGTAGCTATCCCAACCATAGAGCTCGTTGAAGCGACCACCGGGCACGACGAAGGGCCTGCCGCGGAAGTCTTTTTCGCCAGTCTCAGGGTTCGTGAACTCTTCCATGTCCAGAGCCAGCAGACCCGGCGCAGCATTGAGATCTCGGACATAGTCGTCGTTGGTGCAGTCCTCCGCGAGCCAGATCACTTCCAGACGTGCTTCGGGGTTCTCCTTGGCCCATTTCTCATAGTATTCGTACTGCTCCGGGGCGCCGCGCGGGATGTAGACTCGGGGATGCGGGTCAGGAGTCCAATCCTTGGGGTCGCGTGCAATGCGCGCAATGTTGGATGCGTCGGTGCGACGGGTAAGGTTGTTCCAGAAGGAGTCCTTGATCAGGCGGGAAAGACGATTAACCGGGTTCTCGTTCAGGCGAGCTTCGTCCAGAACAATGCTCTTGCGACCATGCTCCTTGGCCAATGTGAGCTCTTGGAGCAGGTTGGCCAGCATGTAGGTACCGCGGACATCGAAGCGGTTCAGACCGTTGGATCCTTCAGTACCAAGGGAGAGAACCTAGTATTGTGCGGTCAGCCGTGCCCTTACCCAGACATTCGATTGTGGTACCTTTGGCCCAGAATCCTCAATCGTGATCTGCCAGTTCGCATCCGTGTCCTCGTTGTGGAGCAGTGCGTTGAGGGTGTCGTCAACGGAAGAAATGAAGAACTTGCGCGGCTGAGAAGCGTGTTCGTCTGTACAGGGATGACGATCAGCATCGTGACAGAGATTGGAGGTAAATCGGACTCACCATGACTGGACCTGCGGCCTGGCTGCTTCAAGCCGGCAGCGAGAGCGGCATCGCGGCGGTTCGAGTCAATCACCTGCGAGCGCAGCGGTTAGTACAGTGTGTCCAAGATCATGAAGACAAAACGTCATCAAGCACGCGCTCACGACGGCGCGCGCCATTGACACCGGGCATGTTGTCGAGCCGATCCTGTAGTGTGGTCAAACGGTTCGAACCGAATGAGGAGAGGAAAGAAACAAGACAGCACATACGCCTGAGTAAGTCCTCAGCTTCGACTTGGGCTTGTGGCTCGTTCCGTAGTACACCTCAGCAGCGGAGAGCGGGTCGACGTCGATCGTGGAGTTTCGCTGAGGACGGTTCGTGGGCGCCGAAGATTGCGAGCTCATGGCACGCTCGGAGATGTCGGGCTGGGGGACTTGAGTGTGGGATGGCGGGGTCTCGAGCGGGCTTTGTAGCTTCGTTGCGGGGTGTAGCACGCTGGAGGCGGTACGAAGATCTCGGAGGCGGGGAGGTACAAAGTATGCTGGTGAGGCGGTCACGCGGGATTGCGGGCGGGGAGTCGGACAGAAGTGGAATAATGGTACGAGGGCTAGGATACTAGAGGTGATGAGGAACGTGAGGTCCGGAGACAGCAAAAGCAGCGGAGTTGAGGAGAGAGGTGGTGGTAGTGGTGGTGGTTTGTAGGTGAAGGAAGGGGGAGGTACGAGCGGTGGGAGGTCCGGGTGGCAGTCGCATTGGGAGAGCGCGAGGGTGGAGGGTGGAGGGTGGAGGGCGGAGGGTCACGTAATGCGGCAACTGCGATAGACGGTGAAGGCCGATAAAGCTTGCGCCTTCCCTGTCGCGAGGAATTGACCTTTGCAGCAAGAGCTACACAAAGTTACGTACCCGCCAGGCACCGCCGAGGGATACAGAATAGTTGCGAATAGAGGCCTGAAGTAGATGGAATACACCGGTACATACGGGTTATGTCTCTCAGCTGCCACGAACCTTCAGCAGGCGTAGTAGTCAATGAGCACATGGCCTGCTGCACACTGCCTTTCCTCTTTTCCTGGCCTGAATCGGGTGCTCGAGTCTGTGATGTTCGTCGAGCTTCATCGCACCGCAGAAAATAGGGTCCAGCCTACGTCATAATCCGTCCATCCCCCTCCGCCATCTCCAAATCTTCCCTGCACTTCCGTCCTCCGTCCTCCGTCCCGACCACCTTCACCTTCGATCTATCGTGATCCTCCCGGCCTCTCATCATCTACCGACTATATCATGCGCATGACCTGCCACTCGTACCCTCCTGCGCCCCCCGCCCGTCTATACGCTCTCCTCCGGCCGACCTCTGCATCATTCGGCCTCCAGCCTCCTACTACTACACCCGCTATCCGCGCCGTCAACCCGTCGTGCCTCTGGGGCTTCTTCATCCGTCCCTGCAGATGCTCAGGCCACGTGCCCCAATATCTCAGCTAGATGACGAGATGTCCGCCATCGTGTAGCATTCCCCGCATAAGCCTCAGCTTACACATGTACGACTGGCTACTGCAACTGAAATCGTGCGACAGGCGGGTTCTGGATCAGTAGCATTGCTGTCAGAGTATCTACCGACACTGCGATATCCTTCATCAGCAGCCTTCGTGTGCAAACCATGGCTATACCCCGGCGTCTATTGTCCTCCTACACATCTGCAAACCACGTATGCGCCAATGCCTCCTTTGCAGAGATCCGCTTAGTTGGATCCAAGTGCGTTAGTTTTCCGAGTAGATCCTTGAACTCCACGTCGATGTCTTTCATCAGCGATAACGGTTTCCGCACCATCCGCGGGGTTTCATGCGCAAAGCCACGGCAAATGTCTGCCCAGATCTCGCCCCAGGGATTTCCAACGTCCAACTGGTTGTAAAGTCCTTGGACCCCGTCGTTATCCCCAAAGTATGATACTTGGTGCTCAAGAATTGCTCGTATAACCGCGTCCTCGCCTTGTTCATGGTCGCCGACTGACATGAGGACGATATTGAATACGGCGTAGATGCACTGAAGACAAGAAAATATTGTTAGTTGGTCTTGAGATTCGGCACCTTTAGCAAGCAAGGGACTTACCACAAGCCCGAAGGAGAACATATCATGAGGCTTCTGGACGGGGCCCTTCATATGCGCCTCGGGGCTGCGCCACATGTAGTTCCCTGCTCGAAAGCCTAGGATATAGGAGCCCTCCGGCACGTATGCGGAGTCTTCGAGGTCAGCAAGCCGAACTTTTCCGACTGATATGCTAGAATCTGTTTTATCAAAGTTAACCAGAACGTTATCTGGCTTTACATCTACCGAGACGTTAGTTAATATAGGATAGGAGGGCGAAATCCTAGGGTATACCGGTACGGACAATATTCTGCTCGTGCATCGCTATCAGCCCTCGTAGTACGTCTTTCAAGATCTTTTTAGCGCCTCCTAGTGGTAATCCTTTTTGCGCAAGATTAAGCAAGTGGTCATCGAGGTGCTGATAGACAAACATCGCATGGTCTGCGATAGTATCCTCGGGAAGTCACAGGCCAGAAGCACCGCGAAGCTTAGCATACACGTCCTGCATGTCGGAGAAACTGTCTTTAATGACAGACTTCAAGATAACCTTCTCATCTCCGGTACTTTATATATTTGGGAAGTTAGAATCAAATACCGGCATAATAGGTTCTGCTGCATAGACATACGTGGCAAGATAGACGCAGCTATCCGGAGACCCATTATCAAGTAGTGTTCGCTGGATGATGTACTTTCGGCCAGAGTCGCCCACGAATTCTGTTGTGGCAGAGGCCATTCCACTTGTAAAGCGGCGGGTTTGCTCGACCGAAGAAGGGCGCATTCTGACGATTGTGTTGGTGATGGAGAGGCGGAGCTTTATCATCGCAGTAGAGAAAAGCACTGATGCACAATGATTAGTTGCCAGGCTACGAGGAAAAATCGAAATTATTGAAGTTGGCGAGGGCGGCAGCGCGTGTGACTGCCTGGAGTGAAGTTACCATGGGCGCGCTAACCCAATTAGGCAACATTAGACAAACAAACATCTGCGCACGAGTGTGGATTAAAACTTGCAAGATAAGAAGACTTGGAATGTATGAACTACTAGCATTTCATACATTCTTTGATAATCTCTTACAGTATATCATTGAAAAGCCCATTATAGCGCTGGCAGACTAATTGCAGTCTTGATTTCCATGTTTTCTTGGGGCATGTGAGAGCACCACCGGTCGGGAAGCCTTGGTAACGCACGAACCTGATTGGTCCAAAGGGTTAGTCCGAATAAGGCTGAAGGTCTTGCCCGAGGGTCTGAACCTGTTCAGATATTGCCATATACCTGTTGAATTGCACTTGAGTCCTGTAGCATGACCCGCCGCTAGTGCATTAATACAAACGCTTGGATAATACTTCCCCTCTAAATAGAAGGACACATCCTATACCCAAAATCAAACCTCTGTTGCCAGCAGAAGACTCACCGACCACGCGCACTACCAAATACGGGACCAGTGGGGTTAGGGTTAGGGTTAGGGTTAGGGTTAGGGTTAGGGTTAGGGTTAGGGTTAGGGTTAGGGTTAGGGTTAGGGGTTAGGGTTAGGGTTAGGGTTAGG